>PNEQ01038502.1:0-26474 GCA_003012365.1 Medauroidea extradentata | reverse complement strand
CACCACCACCGCCAACACCACCACCACCGCCAACACCACCACCATCATCATCATTTCTATTATTATTATTATAAACACTTCATATGCTTTTTACATACATGTATAAAATAGTTGATACCAGGATCATAATACATAGCTGAAAAGTAGTCAGTCTGTTCAGATTTTGTTTTGCAACACACAGACATTTTCGTGCCATAAATGTATATTACTACTTAATGTGAATTAAATATTTCAATTAAAAACACTACAAATGTGTAGGTTTCATCACATTTTCTCAAACACGTTTTTTTAATAAATAATAACAAAGCACCAAAGAACTGAAAATATTGTGTCACTTTTCAATAATTCGGAATACATAAAGCGCCTATTTAGTCATCGTCAGTACCATTCTTATATGACTAGCTTTTCATGCAACACTATAATTTTATACGAAATTCCCACACATAATAGGCATCATGTTTACAAAGCCACCAGCTCCTGGCCAAAGGTTAATATGAGTTTTGCTGTTGGTGCTTGTAGAGGATCATGTTTGTAATTAGGAATCCCTTGAGGCGATAAATACCCACCCTGAAGCATGCTGTGAAGAGAGCAGGCAACAACAATAACATCTTCATACTGGCAGGAAGCAGATGAATTGGGAGAAAAACATTCGTAAGGCTTGTGCAAGTATACCAAATGCATTTTCGGCTACTCTACGAATACGACACAGTCTGAAATTAAAAATATACCTTCTTACAGTCATTTGATGTCGGAACATGGGGGTAAGGCTCAACCATGTTTGTGTGAATCCAAAAAGCACCTATCTCTAACAAAGACACCTCTATATCAGAGTTTGGTAGTTTTTCAGGGTTCAGACACAACATTCCAGCTATAAGGTGTTGACCTAATTTTGATTTTTCAAAAATTCCAATATCTCCCTCTTTGCCATAGAGCCAACATCAACAAACATAATTTTGAAATTTGCATAGACAACAGCAAGTATCACCATTGAGAAAAAGTTCTTGTAATGAGACACACTTTTATCTGGGCAGACAATCCGGGCATGCTTACTGTCTCTAGCCCCAGCACAATTTGGATAATCCACATCTGTCTTGAAACTCTTTTTTTGCCTTCTACAAATATTCTTGTGAAACTGATGCAAAGATAAGTAGCATGCAAAGTTATTTTTATGATTTGGCTTGTTTCTCCAGTTGACTGGAATTGTAGTGAGTGTAAAGATTCGCCTGCAGCCAAAAATCTGTAACTAACAAACCAAATTAAAACATATATTCTACTACTTACTACGTAAGCTAACTACATTGTGGGGTAATTTATTTCCAGATGCTGATTGGGAGAAAAAAAAAGTAGAAGATGCTCATGACAGAAGGGATAGAGAGAAACTGTCGACTGGTTCCGAAGCTCCACCAAGTAAGAGAGGGGGAAAAAATGGGTACTTGCAGACAGCCTATAATTTCAGCCCCGCGTGCGTCCGCGTCCTATCACGTCACAACTTGTTCTAACATGACGGAGGCAAAACATTCCAGAACGAAGGGCAAAGGAGCACCACACGCCATGCTCTCATTAACTGGTTCTCGGTGGCGTGACCCTCATCATTCATTCAATTATTTAGAACCCTCTAGGGCACAACTAGAAACTACGCATTAAAAAACAAACGGTGCAAAAACTCCAGCGGAAAGACCAGAACATGAAAAGAAAAACAAAGCTACTGCCTCCTACCAAGGCCACCTGGCCATAACGACAAACATTACACCCTATCTAGAATATTCAGGAATAAATAACTGCGTCTTTATTCTCACTTTCTGGAACCGAGACCACTGAAATAAAATTACAATTTTAAACATTATATTAGATAATTACAATCACATAAGATATTATTTCACTAAAGAAAAACCCTTGTACTGCAATGCTACAGGCTACATTAATGCTGGTTGGTTATCGGGACCACAACAAGTAAGGTAAATTACCCAATTGCCTTTGTAACATCAAATGGTAGTTACAAATAAGTAACACAAGCAAAGGCGGTAGGCAACAATATATTAAACATAAGTATAAACATACTATACATTCGTACTGGAACTCGTTAGTCTTGAAAATTCACATAATCCAAATCCAATGCGTAGTAAATTTTTTGTACCAAATGGAAGCAAAAATTTGACAGCGTTAACTTATTTTGGCTATTTTTTACCACAAATGTTTTTTTCAGTAGAGACAATTTTTTTTTAAAACAAAACCTGTGTTGGAGTAGTTTTAGCTATTTAAATTTAGTAAAATTTTTGTTAATTGAATTTTAAGCTAAAACCTTAATACAATACAGCATTTAGTCTTGAAACTTGTAACCGTCGTAATCCCAAGTTATATGCAAATATATATAGCCGTGAATTGACGTTTCATACACTGCGATTTAATACAATATAACAAGGTACAAAGATTATGAACACAAGAACACTAGGATATACTGTATAACATCATCTCTACAGGACATTATACCGAATACGTCTCAAACAGCCAAATACAGTCCTTACTACGAGTTCAGAGTCCCCATACAATCATCTGATCACCTAATACATAAATACATGTTCAAGAACAAAAGGAGAGCAGGATAACTCCAATAGCCAATTTACGAGACCCAGAAGTTACATAGTTCTTAGTTCTTATATTTCAATAACATAGGAGGCCTCCGAAAGAGCGAGGATGGTTAAATGCACGGAAATGCACAAAAGTGTCCCAATACACTTCCATGGATGATATTGATTGCCGTGATATTCCTTAATCTGCAACACATAAAGAACCTTCTCTTCTTACCTGCACTATCGCCCATAAAAGAAAACCCATCACCTTCTTTCCAAATCCTTGACGACCCTTCTTGATTGATCACCACAATCCATACGGAAACGCCTCCTCAGAGATGGCAACGGTTTCCAGTCATAAGTAAATGTGAATATCCAAGCGTTGGAAAGTCTTCTTCATTAAAGCAGACCGAAGTTCGACTTAATCATGCCATACTTAAGCACATCGCCTCTAAGCACGCATCAGCAACACGTCGAATTGCCGCAACACCAGTCCTCACTCCGCTGGTCCAACACTGAATGTCCTATTCCTTCCACACCATCGCTCCTCTTCCTATCTCCTCCCCACCCTCGCCCCACCATTCACATGCTCAAAGCCAAAGGAGGGGCAAAGAGAGGGGGGACGTCGGGACCCGGCAGTCAAATGGTACACGAACATTTCAAGAAAGGCACAAGCAGTCTTTCCAGTGGTACAAATTTGTTACATAATTAAACCAGTTTGTAAACAAAGAAGCTAGAAAAACCACATGTCAGCTCCCATTTACATTTTTATAAATAAGATTATCAGAGCAAAACCTAAGATAAAATTAATATAAATCCATGTACACTAATAGACATATATAAATCATAATCAACTTTTTCAGGCTTCACTATAGCAGTAAAGTACAAGTCACGAACTCTGTCTCTTTTACACTTACCTCCCGTTTCTTTTTGATCTTCAATTTCAAAGCCTCATTAGGTCTAGGTCTCATTAGGACTCTCCATTATTAATTTTACTAATAAAGTGTATACAAGTCATATCACAACTTCACAACCATATTCTGCATAAAACACTTCAACTTAATTACAGCTTAGACCAACAACAAGAGGCAACACAAGTAGTGACACGTACAAGGAGGAAAACAATGATTCCTGGTGCATGTGCCCAACGGCTCAACCCTCGCCAGGGTGACTACAGAAGCGACAAAATCCACTTTCGTGACTTTTTAGTGACCTAAAATACAATCCAGTAATAACAAGGTCTTAAGGTTCCGGGTTCGGTTCCCGCTATAGCAATGTTCTCACTATTACCGAATTGGGCCCATTTTAATGCCCGAAATCCAAAAAAAATTGCACTTAAATTTTGCTGGAACATATTTAATGGTGAAAAAACTTGTTATATTAATTAAATAATAGTTTATTTAGCAAGCTGGCATGTGCTCTTTATGATGATACCCAAAAAGTATGTTGATCTCATTAAAACTGAAAACCTGACAGTACAACTCGGCCACCACAGCGTTGACTTGCAGTCAAGTCACAGACACGCTCGCCACAGCTCCTTGCAGCACGGTGGTGACTGCCGCTACATTGCGCGTACAAATACAGCTAGTTGAGTAACAGAAATTTTCACATGCGACTTTTGTGCAGCCAACACGTCATACTTCTTTCAATTAATGAGTTCTCTTTCGAACAAATGCAACATTTTTAAACGGCATTGTGTCAAATGAGACATTTTATTCACAGCGGAGCATGTGCAGTGTCTACAAATGCTCCATTTCATAAACAGGAACATTTAAAGTTTGTAAGAATGCGTGAATAAAATAGGGCTTAGTTGTAGCCTGAATGCGAGCCAAGACAACAGCACATGAGCACGAACAAGTGTGGCAAGCAGCAGGAATCCAGCCAATGTATCAACATCCTGGCAATCTGCATGACATCACCTCATCTGAATTCTAACTAACCTCCTGCCCCCCTCCAGTACTGTCTAGCAGCACCTTCATCCGTTCCTCATCCACAGCCATAACCTTACTTAAGGACAAGCCCACAGTTACGTTATTCGTCCAGTTTGCAAGTCTGTATCATTGATTCTTGGCTGGAACAAAAGTTAGCGCGACCACTGATGAACACACTGGCATTTCACCTAGGCCTGGCAATAATAAAGTCTCCACTCCCACATATGCTCAATGCAATATTTCAACAAAAATAAAGTGACTACCAACTACCATCATGTATACGGTACTCTTTATCTATTGGTACTATTCCTGCATGTCACTTTAAAGAACGTTTTTTTTTTTGCTCAGCCAAACTAGCGGAGTTAAGGACATCACTACACATTTTACATGGGAAAATTATACTACTTTCGTGACTGATAGCTCAAATCTGAGACGCCCGACAAAAAACAAACTTTTCTGTGCCAACGACAATGTTGTTGTAAATAAAGAAACTAATTAATTTCCAATGTAGTGCTTTTAAAATTATTTTTAAAAAATCTTAAATTCGTCAACTTTTCAATTTGAGAAAATTATATTTTTCAATTAGTATCTCTATCAGGGTGTCTACCAGATTGTAAAAGTAAAATTTAGTGACTTTTTCTTGAAAACTGTTCAAACAAAATTAATTAATAGTGCATCACGGCTGACAATTTTCATTATGTTTCCTCCAACATGGAGCGCGAAGCATGTCCAATTTTAAAATCTGTAATCAATATATACCTAAATTTAAGTTGTCTTTATGATGATGACTATGATAACTAATATACAAACTAGTTATTTATTTTGCTTGCACAGTGCACGTGAAATACTAGTAATGTTAACATGCACATTTGACAAATGATTCAACAAGAATCAAACACACGAAAATAATTTTCGTGACTTATACCAAAATATATTTCAAATTAGTGACTATTGTGGGACTTTCGTGACCTTTTTCACAATTCGTGACTTTTTCGGGACTTTCGTGACTTTAGTGACCTAGTAGACACCCTGGAGTTTTGTATGTATAACTTCTTTAAATATATATTTGTTTGTATGTGTTTACGGAAATGTTTTCATGCAAACGAGCAGGGAAAATTTGTTAGTTAATTCCAAGCTTTGCCGTGACAGAGTGCACCGAGAAGATACTCTCCCACCACTGGCGAGCGCTTTCTCCGTCTTGGGTAGAGCCATGAAGCAGCACCCGACTAAATTGGTGCATAAGTTAAGTTCGTGTTCTTCCCGTCCATCAGAATCGCCCGAAGGGGATCATGATCCAAGTGTTTCGTCAATCATCCTAGCTTATGTTATGGTTTTCAGTTTTTATCTGGCAGTTTGAATATATCTAGTTAGGCAGAAGTATAGTAATAGACATATATTAATGGTCATTCACCTATGCTTCTATCCTTAGAATAGCAGTAACGCCATTTTTGTGAAGTGTGAAGTGTTTGCGGCTGGAAAATTTTGTGATACAATATATGCAAGCAATCTACAAACTGTGTGTGCAGACAAAGCTTACTTTGGCATTTTTAAACATGTGATGAACACATTTATTCTCTCTCATAGTTTTTTCAATGTTGCCATTGACTGTAAAAAAAAAAAAAAAAAAACAAATAAAAATACCATTTTACAACTTTGCAGATAATTTTCACATTTTCCAAAGAGGCTAGAATAACGAATCACTAGGCCTAAAACATATGTAACAGAAGTTTCTGCAAACAGCAACGGAAATAGCTGAAAACATCTTTCTTTGCTCTAAAACTAATTCAGTTTCTCATGCAAATTGTGTATTTTCCTCAATCGTCTCAAAATCTTTCAGTCTGGTTAACTCAATCTTCTAAGCAACCGGCTGAGCAACGGTGTCCCGAAGGCAAGTTGATTATATTACAATGAAAGTTGGATCACTGTTTGCCAACAACAATACTATGGCTCTTTTTCGATGCAATATAAATTGTAACACTGAGTCAAGGCATTCAATCCAATCAGTCTTTCACAATTTTGTTCGAACTCCAAGTGGTTGGTGTTCTGTGTATAGTGAAAAAGAGTCTGATAAAAACCCCAATATCCTTTGGTGGGCAACCTTGCCCTTGTTAATTATACCTGAAGCAGCTCATGGAAAATAAAGAAATCTAGCCAGCAGCAAAGTTTGTACTGTTATGACAAGTCATATTGGTCGTCATAAATACAAAATAAGTAACAAAAACAATGCAGAGGCACTAATGAGACACGATACTGTATTTCCTTCGTTATGACAGTGACAACATTATATTCTACACAATATTGTCATGTGATTAATAAAAATGTAACTTAATGTTTCCCACCAATTATTCTATTCAGAATAAAAACCATATTTTATAAATATTGCGTGTTTACTTATTTATTTTAACACGAGCGAAATTCAGTACCACGGCCGTTTTAATATTTGTCGTCTATATCGCAGACTACATTCAGCCATAAAAAACGCAATGATTAGAACAAGCAATAAGATATAGTACATAAAAAAAACTTACGTGCTAAATTACAGAAGTTATTAATAAAGAAAATTAAACTAAGTCGGTTTCACAAAAAAAAAAATTGAAGAGTTTACAAATAGTGAGAAATTTTATTTTACATTGCTGAATTAGTCTGTCATTTTTAAATAATTTTTTATTCCTTTTTAATTTTTTGTTTGGTTTTGGCCTGTAAGTAGGAGCTCTTTGTACATTTTCTTAAATACACTTAATGATCCAGTTTTTTTTAAGTTGGTAGGTAACTCGTTCCAGACACGACTGGCCATGTAGCTGAATGATCACTTGAATGCTGTACTGTTGTTATGTGGTATTTGGCAGTTGATTTTATGTCTGGTGTGGTACAAATGGATCGAGTTTAGTTGTTTGGTAAAGTTAAATTGTGGTCTGTTTTCCATTTCCAGCCAGCCGGTTTTAATTAATGGTTCTGTGACGTGGTCCCTTCGTTTTAGATTATAAACTTACCTTACACGTGCATTCTGAAGTTTTTAGACCCTGTATTGCAAAGAGTTGTCTATTCTACAGACAATGCCAGAGCAGTAGTTAAAGGAGGATAAAACAATAGTATCACAAAGCTTGAGTTTCAGAGAAGGTGGAAGAATTCGTTTAAATTTATTAATTTGTAGTAGCCGGTTTGAAGGAGAGAGGAGAAATGTTTGTTACAAGAGAGATTTTGATTGAAAACAATTCCAAGGTTACAATAATTTTCGCATTTGCGAATTACAGCTCCATTAATTAGTTTGTGGTTTAGTTGGCAGAAACGTTATAAATCTCTGTGTGCAAGTAAGGTGTTCGTATTATATTTTTATTCAGATTGAACTGCTATTACGTAAACATTAAATTTCAAGATGCTCAAAGATGAGTTTTTTTTTTATTTATTGCAATGCTTATGATGTTCACAAAAATAATAAAGACACCACAGACTTGGTTGCAATGAAAAGAATACTTGCTGTAAAATACAGTTTTATTTTACAAAATGAAATTCCACACGTACTATCTCAAGACTTGAAATGGAGGTGTGAAATACAAAAGTAAATAATATATACTGCACGGAGAATAATTATGTTTACTGTACAATACATCCGGCTGGACACAAAAATGCTGCTGCAGTAACGCAGAACAGTAGACTTCACACACACAAAAAAAAAACCTGCATGATGGAAGACCTGGATTTTTCTGTAAAATCATCTGATAAGGTAACACAGTACTGATCTAAAGAGACATTCAAGAAAATTACAGAAAAAATGCTTTAAGAAATTGTTTTCAGGTTTCTGTGGCAGGGATAAGTTTCAAGGACCAAATGAAAGACAAGACATGGATGCTGAAGAATATGAGAAAGCTCAATATTTCATGATTCTTTAAGAAATGAAGAACAAAGAAGATCTTTAGAAACAATGCCAGTACGCAAAAGTGTGAGTCGCGTGTGGTTGCAAGAACGCAGAAAACTATTCACTGCTTAGTCTTTTAGATCAGTTTGCAAACACAGCAAAACAACAGAATGTGATTCTCTAGTGACAATTATTTTGTACGGGAAATCTCTACAAAATGAAACCATCAAATATGGACGAGAAAATTAGAAAGCAGCACATGAAGATTTTCAGAGTAATTATTAATCCATGTGGTCTCTTTGCCGACGAAAAACTATAATTTTTGGAAGCTATTCCGTGGTGTGGTATAGTAGACGTAAAATGCTAGTTTTCTTCAGCAGACCTACATCTGGAAAATGCAAAAACTCATGGAAATATATAATCATTTAAGTGCCTGTATGGAAAAAATTGTGTTCAGTAAAAATAACTGCCAATTCTTTCATGTGCTGGGACCACGGTAGCCGAACAGTCAGACCATTTGCCTCCACTAAGGCAATCCGAGTTCGATTCCCTGGTGGGGTCGATCCCCGGATTTCTGCATGTGCGAATCGTGCTGGACGATGCCACTGGTCGGCGGGTTTTCTCGGGATCTCCCGTTTTTCCCCGCTCCTGCATTCTGGTGCCGCTCCTTACTCATCTCATGTCACCCTCCTTCACCAGCGCTGAATTGTAGGCTATAAAAATCTTGCTATATATGTAAAGTTATATTTAATAAATTTTTTATGAAGACACTTTGATGATATAATCGACCAGTTACTACACTGTAAACATTTTCGCGTAAGTTATAGTCTCTTAGGTGCTAAAGTAAACGATTAACCCCTTACCTGGCTAACCCGAGTATACTCGGCCACCACTTAATGAACTATGTCAGCTAACCCGAGTTATCTCGAGCAGTTAAATAATTGCGTTTCATAATTTTCTTAGCCGAGTTTGTTCGTTTCTTTCAAGTAGTTCGGTATTCGTACAACAGAATGTGCAGTTAATAAGCACTGCAGTGTAAAGTTCATGTAGTTATTTTACTACATCACAGACGGCGCTCACGTACCACGGACGTTGTCGTACACTAAAGTGCCGGCAAACATTGAACAAAGAAAAAAATGTGTGGGCGCCCGCTCAACTTGTTTTTACTACTGTAAAATATTATTTTACAAGTTTATTTTCATTACATAATTGTAATTATTTTGTCATAAACATGCACAGATAACTTGTACAACCATACAAACATTAGGCTTTGTAGGGAAATAACTTTTTTACTAGCTTCTATGAAACGGGGAATAACCATGTCATACGGAGCAAAGGGGGAACTCCCATTTTCTACGAGTATCACAGAACATCTATTTTGCTGTTATTTTTATTGAAATTCGCTTATTGAGAAATACATCAGTTGGTTATTGTGTGTTCCTTTGCAAAACTTAGTAACCCCGGTATAATGCTTACAGTTTCCCAAAAAACTCGAAATCATAGCGTGGATTTGCATGTACTGTTAAGTACCACATAAAAAATTAATTTGTAAAAAT
The DNA here is from genome assembly GCA_003012365.1 of Medauroidea extradentata. NCBI lineage: Eukaryota > Metazoa > Arthropoda > Insecta > Phasmatodea > Phasmatidae > Medauroidea > Medauroidea extradentata. The sequence continues at coordinate 16,567 of PNEQ01038502.1, read as the reverse complement.
TCCATCAAACATGAAATACTGTTTAGTTATGTATACTTTAAACTGTGAAAAAAAAATTACGTTCCCGTGTGTTAACATGCTGTTATTTATGTTAATATTTATTTTCGCATGGTGTAAATGATGGTTTGTTCATGCTGGCCAAATTTACACATTTAATGCTTGGTGAGTGATAGCTACAGTTTTAAAAATGAAACGATTGTTTCATTGTTGTATTTTCATGTACGTTGGGACATACTCGTACTGCACTCAATTCAATTATAAATAATGGACATACTAGTACTGCACTCAATTCAACTATAAATAAGTACCATATGAGTCAAAGTATGCTGATAGATCCTTAGTTAACTTTAGAGCCTATATAGCACACTAAAAAATTTGAGAAGTTTAATATAGCTTTGAATATTAAATAATTCTCGGTATTTATGCTAAAAACAAATCACCATGCCCGGTTTTGGTTTATGTTAATGTTATGCCCTACATGTTATCTTATGGTTACAAATCCATGTCGGAAACTGACTAGGACACATCGCCTGCGCGGCTCTATCTGCCAGGCCAGGGCTCGGATACAGGCACAGTGGAAAGGCTATTGTCTGTCATTCGTTACCCCACCCTGACCTTGCGCGGGCTTTCTCGCGCCAGAGGGTTGTGCGTATTTTGACCTGCAGTGGAAATGTCCAGGATCATGGGTAAACACGTAGATCATCCCCTCGTTCCTTTTTGTTGCGAAGGCTGGTTTGTGGAGGTAAACTACTGCCCCGTTCTCCACAACCCACTCAGGACAGTATGTAGTGGGGGTAGCTCCGACAACATTTTTTCCACTTCCCCTTACTCCCCTTCAACTCTCTTGACAGTGCCTCTGCGACAGTCTTTGCACATTCTTCACAGATGTCCCGCCTTACGACAGAGACAAAAAAAATGCTATCTGAACTTCCCATCAGTCGAGCTTATCAAAATAAGAAAACAAGTACGACTGAATAATTGTTATAAAAAAGTCATACGTAACATAGTTTACACTCGTTGAGGATATTATTTAATTTGAGCAGAGAAATGCTGAACGTGCACATATTCTCCACATGACCTTTTTAGCTTTGATTACACAGTTAAAAATGTGTCTCTTACTGTGATAAGACACTGGTGCCAGGTGTCACAAATGTGCTTTCTATCTTTCTTCCACAACAAGATTTTCTGCTGTTCTCACGCCTTCAACACGTCCACGTTTAACGCCGGTAATTACTGTTAGCAGTGATGAGTTATCCTAGGCACGGTATCTAGCCTTTACAAAGCTAGGAAGATGGCTCCCCTCTCCGTGTCTAAATATTTAGTAACATTTGGTGCAAGTCAAAATAAAGAAATGCGTACTTCAAGCACAAGCACACAAACACAAATTAAACTTCATTCTTAACACATTGCACTTAAGGTGTAGGCAAAACTAACAGCAATTTTTCTCTTCTATTTTTGAAAATTTGGAACACCACAAGAAACTAGGCAGATAGCAAGCAGAGCCCACAACCACCGTTGTTGTATTGTTACGGAGAAATTTTTAGGGTTTAAAAAATTTTTTAAGGAGATTTTGCCTTTTTTCTTAATACACATTAAATTTTCTGTTTCATTCATGTTTTTAGTAGATTTCCAAATGTTTTGACGAGTTTAAGTAGCTAGTTTATAATGTTGTAATATGAAGTATATTACTTTATTTTATTATTTTTGGATTGGCCATTAAAATGACTTTTTTTGTTGGTGAAACTTAAGTAATTGTAGACCGAAATTGCAAGTTGGTAGTTTAAAAAAATTTAACTTATATTTTTATGAATAGGCCCTTATGACAATGTGACATTATTACCTTTTGAGATTACAACAAACACAGTGCCTGGCCATGCTGTGTCATGTTGTACGGGCCGGCTCTCGGCAGGGCTGCCCGACTACAGACATATGTGCCTTGCAGTGTTGGCAGTCTGTCAGGACGGTACCTGCTGCAGCATGATACCGGACGTACTTGGGCTGGCTGTCCCTTCAGTAAAGTTTTCTTTCTTCTGCTTACTGTGTGGCACGCTACCAGTAGGAGGGAAGAGTTGCTTCGCAGTAGTTTAGGGCGCGGGTTATGCTGATGCAAGGTAACAACAGCATTGCACGGTGGAGATGGCGTGATCACGTTGTACTGGCCTTTCCGCCCAGTCCTCATACATAACAAGCTGTGAATGCATAAACATTGACTCTGCCTTCTCCCAGAAGATTGGTGAATTTGAATCTGTGAGCCGCCGTGTGTTGTCCTAATGAACTCGAGACGTTTCCCCCCCCCTCTCCGTTCCCGACGTCAAGAATGTGCTTCGGTTATGCTCGGCCGTGGTCGGCCGCCTTCGTGCCTCCTCCCCTCCTCCCGGCCGTCTGCCGGGTGGAGAGTTGCGTGAGCTGAGCCACTCGTCTCCACGCTTTCGTTCGATGCGTATGTCCGCTCGCCTCGAGGCCGTCATGGCACCGGAGCCACGTCTTTTAGTAAACTGGTAAGCTTTCTCTCCAACTTTTGTCTTATTTTAATTATTGTCTGCTTTTCTCAGCGTTTAGTTTCCGTATGCTTTGCTCGTTTGGTGCCATGTCGGCCGCGAGGGGAGCGGAACTCCGCGACGTCATTTAGTTCCTCAATTGTTAATTTTGATTATTTGTTTGTTAATTGCAACTGTAAGCTTCACTTGTTTGCCATACGTTCATGTGTTAATCTTTTGCCGTGTACCGTTTAATTGGTCATTAATTAAATCACTGTTTTTCGCCTACATGAGAGTATTCCTGAAAGTAGTGTAGTACCTTGAGTGCCCTGTTTGATCTGCCATTAGTAGCGTGTGTTGCGACTGTGGGTGTGGGGGTAACAAGGATACTTGGCTTTATCAGGCCCGTTGCCGTCGGCGACCCGCTTGAGTGATACGATACATGCCTTTGCTTATTTAGTAATAAATTGTGTCGTGAAACGGGCACAACGTGGTGCACACTGATTGGTTGCCGTTTTGCTGATGATCACGAGGGTGGCGTGAGTCGCGTAGTGGCGTCTCGCTCTTCGGGGTCTTTGGCCCGATGAGGTCGAGGTGATCGGACATAAATCCTAATAAATCCATCTCCGAGAGGCTGCCAGAGGAGCCTGTGGGTCCATCCAACATGGAGCACCGTAGGATGAGCATAGTCATTTAGTAATACGTTTTCCAGTTAGTAGGTAGACAGCTGTCCACATTTCACACACCCCTGGCATTTAGTCATTCAAGTATTTACTAAGTTCTGGTACTAAGTTGTCCAGTTTGAAATAGTTTGGACCTTTGAGTATCGATAAAGTATTTATTTAGAAGTTGTTGTAGAGGCAGTGTCCTCTGTAGTGCCTAGACGGCCTAAGATAAATTATTGTGTGTTTTGAGAGGTGGATGCTTAAAAGTAAGTTATTAATGGTTATAAAGTAGACGAGAGACTTTCGAATAAGTTAGAACTGTACAGTGGTATATTTGGAGTGAAACCGACCAGACTTGAAGTTATTATTTGGAATCACTATCATTTCTTATCATTTATTTTATGAGTACTTCAGATCATTAGACACAAAGCATTACATTGAAATTTAACATTGTTTGAATGACTATGGAGAGTTTGCTTGTTAAGATTCAGATATCAAGAAATTAATGTAATACAGTGAACCCTCGATAACTCGGACTAAAAGGGGGGAGAAGCTGTCCGAGTTACGATTTGTCCGTGTTATCGAGGGGTGTCCAGGGAGGTTGGGTAATCAGTCATTAATCACAAGAAACGCGAAGAAATTAGTACGCTATTATTTCTACAAGCAAAAGCGGCTGCAATAAATACTGTTTTGTAAGTAACTATCGTATCAATTTACGGGAGGGCCACCATGCAGTGGGAAAATTAACGTAACGTGTTTTCGTCTGGCTGGCGACAGCCAATGTGCGTGCACGTGTGAGAGAGATAAGAAATGATCGTTGGAGATAAGCTAGGGAGGTTGGGAGTGGAAGTAGTCAAGGTCAACCAGTACAGTCTCGTGCAATACAAATGCCACACGTGACCACACGCATCTCACGCAAGATGTTTACATTGAAAAATACCTTACGTCCGTATGTCACAGCAGCCAACTGCTAGCCTGATAGTTACTCTACCCTCCTACAAAGTTACAAAGGTTGAAAAATAATTTTCCTCGTATACATGAATAAAAACGGTACTGTAATTAACAATCCTTCTGGGTCACTGTACATTATGTGAACACATTTTAACACTACTAATTTTAAAATTTAATTTAATGTATGTAAATTGCATCATAGAACACATAATTTATAGCTTTATTCTTACACAAATTATCATATTATAAAGCAACAAAAAATTAATAATGTTCTATGGAGCTACCGCATTTACTCGCGTAATCGCCGCATATTTTTGACTAAATTTTAGGCCCGAAAAATGGGGTGCAGCCATTATAAGGGGTTTTCAAAAAAATTACCTTCTAAAATTTTTTTGGTGTAGAATATAACAAATGTACATTTTTGTCTATACTTACTCGTTCATAACGTGACCATTTCTTCTAAAATAAAGAAAAAGATTTACTCGGTGTATAGTAAACAAGGAAAAATTAAGATTACAAAATCTTGTTTATCCATTCACGTGCGTCACTCAAAGAAAATCGTTTAAAATTATCCCGCAGAAGACGTTTACATTTTACGGTCCATTACATGTACGCTATTATTTCCCGTGAAGTAGTTTATAAACAAATCCGATTCACGCTTAAAACGTTACAACTCACTAGACGCCATTACGTTATCAACAGAGCATCATCAACCAGCGAGCTTGACTCGTGTCCGGCTTGGGCATGGATGTTGTGTTGTTCTTTCACCACCCACATCGGCTCTTGAAAACATTTTTGTTAAAGGGAAGTAAAACCTTCTCACCAATTTTTCTACATCGCAATGCAGAGCAATGATTTTTAATTTTTCTTTTTAATGTCCCGGACAATTTGTTTTGCAACCCTGAATTCATTGCGCATACCAGAACAAAATAATTTTCCGTTTATGTGTCATTGTAACCCGCAGTTACCGTCATTTCACAAGCACCACACTGAAATGTTTGTTTACGACAAACATGTGTGCCTGGCTCGCAGAACAAAGAGGGAGGAAAGATAAAGAAGTGAGAGGTCGGCCTGCTGCGTTGCATTTTTACTCGCGCGTCGCGCGCCTCGCTAGCAACATTTTACCACACGGAACTAGCTAGATATTTGCTGTGGGATTATTAAAGGCTAAGTAGCGATTGACGACTTCGTTATTAAGTTTAATACTGTTCTAAAATATAATGGGATGAATTTAAATCCAGCAGAAATTATTTTTTATGTCTTTTAACCAAAAATAATTAATGAAAATTATTAACATTTTTTTAAAAATTCTGTCCGAGTTATCCGAAGTCCGGGACATCGAGGTCCGAGTTATAGAGGGTTCACTGTAAATGCTAAGGTTTTTAATATCTTAAATTTAGTGTGCGTACCAAATTCTTGTCCGTCTTCTTTTATTTCAAACAGAACTTAAACTTCCAACTCAATATTTATAGTAACATAGCTACTAAAACTTCTAATCTGGAAAACCAAGATTGTCAGAATGTATTAAAAAGGAAATATTTAATTTGTCAACACTAGCTATAGAGTTTTAAGACGAATGTAAGAGTTTAAAACTACCTCTGCTCCTAAAAGTTATTGGTACAGTCTTGTTAACAGTATGAGTAGCTCTACCGTCTTTCAGTTTTGACACTATCAGTAACAAATACTTAAGTATTTGTATGTTACAACTTGGGCTTCATGCTATTCCCAATTTTCCAGAAATCCATTAGATACTCATTAGCAAGTGGTGGAGGTTCTCCTTTAGCATCATTTAATAATATAATTATTTTGTATCTTGTCGCCCTTATCAATCTATTGTCTTACGAGGGAAGTTACAAGTATTAACAGAGGTTAGGTGATAAGAGAAGTTTCCTAGTAACGCAGTTAGTGGGAGACACCGGGATTCCTAGATCTCGCCAGTTACAGAAAACAGCTCAGCTCACATTGTAGTTACATATGGTAGAGTCGCTAGGCAAAGTAATTTTTATGTTTGTCTGTCGATGAGCCCTAGTTACAATATTAGCAGACACAGGTCGTGTCGCAGGGTTGCCCACTAGCCAGATCAATTCTCGTAAAAAAATGTACCAGAACCAATGTTATTTTGTACAATTGTACATTTGAAAAACTTAAACGCCATACAAATATGAGACTTATCAACATTGTATGTCTGGCAACGCTGCACTCGGGCACCAAGGTCTCAATAAACAATAACATTGCCATGTTGCACACAAATCCGAACAACATTTCACCATTAAAACAGCCAACAAATACTAAATAATATGAGTTTTCAGCACTTTCTTTATCTATTGTAGGTCAAACTGTAAATAAAAAATATTTTTCATGAACTTGTCTCAAATTTCGTTGCTTTTCCAGGACTTTGTGACCATGCATCAAAATTTGTTGCTCGTTCGTGACCTGTAGACACCCTGGTATCGCACCTAGCAGCCACACAGCAACTGATTGTGACTAGTCATTGACACCTCCATATGGAATATATTCCAATATACAGTGAAATCTCGTTATAAAGAGTATGGTATATAACATTATCTGTCCTATAACAACAGCTCTATAATGCACCATCTATCCATAATACATGAAAAATTATTTGGCTATAACAACAATCCGTTATAAAGACAGTTTTTGTTGCCATTTACAGTTGTTGTTATAGTGAGATTCCACTGTATTTACATAACAATAAACTATTTTATTTGGCCACTTGGCTTCGACAATCTGTTCAATATTTAACACAAGATAGTTTTTAAAAGCATAAAGATAAACATTCAATACAGTAAACACCCTTGTTTTATCGGACCTCCTTTAGCAGACTTCGTATTTAATGGACAAAATCCTGCAATACAAAATTATTCCACCGTCGGGTCTACATACTTGTCACATGCAGCACAAGACCCACCTGGTTATTGTGCTTTTGTGAGTGATATCAGAGATGTGCACAGATAGCTGAGTAAGACGGTAGGCAGAGCTATTTTCAGTCGCGGATCAGGGTATGTGCAGTGTCTGGGAAAGAATGATTGTCTACCTGAATTTTTTACGGAACTGTAAGATCAACAGCGCAAGTGCAAGACCAGTGCTTTTGTGAATGACATCAGGCGTACGCAAATGGCCACGTAAGACGGTAAGCAGAGCTAGAGTCACTCATCGGTGTTTTGACGTGTCTGGGCGAGAATGACTATCGTGTCAACTTGAATTTTATACGCAGTTGTTGTGCGTGCATGTTTAAGATTTGCACGTTTTTCATTAATGAAATGGTGTGATGACTAACGCAGCCTTACCTCCTCCTACCCCCCCCTCACTTCTCCACGCTCCCATCCTCCATGCACTCCTCTCGCACATCCCTCCACACACCCTACTTTCTGCACTTCCCTCTCACATGCCTACACGTGCCTTTACCCGAGCTATGCAGTTAGCCACATGACGTGCACATAGCAACTGCAATGTATTGTTCAACTTGTTCGTCCGCGTTGCATTTTCCTTCGCGACTACTGTGTTGTAAGAAACGCTCAGTTAAAAGTAGATGAACACCCTTTCTGACTGTCCACGCGAGCCAACAACCATTCACTCCCCCTACCACCGGTCAATAAGCCAGATTGTGCTTATTTGAACATGCATCAACTGCTGACTGAGTCACGTACAACTAGCAGCCTGTCTGGCCGCAAAGCAGAGCCACATATTTGTCTTTCCTTTCCCACCCTTTTCAGCCATCGTCTTTGTGTCCGTGTCTAGTTATGGGCCAGTGGGTTGGGGGGGGGGGGAAGAGACGACACATTTATTTATTTTTTCACTCATTACAGCACTGAAAAAAAGGACCAGCATGGCACTCAGTCCGTTAAAGAAGAAGAAAAAATCTGGTGTGATCTCTATTTTTCTCTAGATTCACATCAAGTTGTGCGCATTACAATTAAGCTTGTCTTTCGCTGTGTTACTGATCACTCGGCACATAAGGCATGGCTGTGGAATTCACTACAGTGTAAAAATAGCCTACAATTAGCCTTGTATGCTACATGTGGGCTGATACGGTTTTTTATGCCCGCTCAATAGGGCGGCGGTAAGAACGACTGCGGCCAGAGTGTAGAAAGCCACTTTGCCTCTATTCGCAGTGTAGAGCATTAAACTGGTGTGTTGTTCATAGTTTTACGATTTTTCCTATAGGGTTAGGACTTAAATCGAAGAGTAATTTGAGACAAGCCAAGGCCAGCAGGCCGCTCTCCCCTCCTCCATCCTACACAACCAGACCAAGCTCACGCGCGGCTACACACATCACTGCACAAGGGGGATTATGCATTACCATTATATTTGGAAAACACCTTTTGTAATACTAAAATATAATTTAAATGAAAAATACTTTTATTTTAAATCAGTAATTGTTCTACGTTAAATTTATGGAAAAACGTGCTTTAAAATATAAAAAAAATTTGGGGTACGGGTCAAAATTAATTACCTCTGGACTAATTACATCAGCATTCAAACAACGTAAATACCTGGTACTGTTTGGTGTGGTTAGATTGCGGATTTACTGTAATCATAAACTGCATGAATATGTGGAAAGTAGCTTTTAAATGTAAGTATATTTTGTCATTAAAACTACCTATTTCACAATTCATTTGAGTTTTCAATTTTCTCCCATTGGAAACCTTAACCTTAATACATAGTTACGAACAGAAATTTCCCTTCAAATAACAATATATATTACGTATGTACTAATATGCCTGAACCTTCTATGTAGTATATTCTATGACACACATGCAGTGATGAATGAAAGTAACCGCAAGATACACCACACTGTAAAACTACAGGATGAGTCAGGAATATGGCTAAAGTTTTATTTACAATAAACTTGATTTATTACTGAACAAGTCGTGACGTATATAAACCAAAATATGAAACCCAATTTGAAGAATTATCCTTCCAATGGTGCTGTTTCATTTTCCCATACTCATAGTACTTATCACATTTTAACACAAAACATAAACATTTACAGGAAAGTACAGTAACTACGTACTGTATAAAATGGTTACCCTCTTAAAACAAAGGTTCGTTAAATAGAGGTTGCAATGTAGTAAAATTATTACATTTTACTTACTTAAACGAGGACCTACAGACAGCCCTCTCAAATTTAAGGGTTCCTTTTTCAATTCCTGACCTGGGTGGGAACTACATAACATGTGGGATGTATTTTCTCAAAGTACATTTTCTTACGGTAACCCTGCCACTAATTCCACCCACAAGTTATATCAACACACACTATCCTCAGCGCGGTTTAAGAATGTATCTAACTCTCAGAATATTTATCAGGTACAGTCCGCACCATTCGCTACTGCCTAAAAGTTGTGACATTACAATTAACATTCAGTTTTCCGTAAAATTGTGAATTTGAAATTTTCAAAATTTATAACCACAAATGCCTGAAACAAACACCTAAAATTTTTTAATGATTTCATATACAAGCATAACTTATCAAGGAGAAAAAAAAAGGGAGATAGCAAGATGCAAAACTCTTGTTTTTACAAACTAATAGGTGCCTTTATGTAAATTATATTTATTGTAGTCACAATCTCAAGTAGAGGTCCAAAATTAGAAAATGGCTTACATTACGAAAAATCTCCAATTCTCATCATCAATGTCGATGAAGCTGGCAGCATCTATGTACCACAGTATAAATGTCTGCAAACGTTCATGAAAACTCACAAAACCAGGAGTTGTTATGTCACAGAAGAACACTTCATAGCATTTTGGTGGGCTGTTTTCACCTGTAAAAAAAAATCACGTATTTTGTAGCACCTTCACTTCTTGGGACTGCATGACATTAACGTCTTAACATTTTAACAAATATAGAACACTACAAGCAAGACATTCTCCGACACGTGTAATTTCTTGTAACACATACCGCAAGAAGTTACAAGTGGACAGAGAATCACAACCTTGCATAACACAATAGCAGCAATTGTTTGGCCACAAAGAAGGACAGTGTAGCACCGACTTTGTAGAGTGCCTGACCTCATCAGTCCTACATTATACCACTAGGGTGCCAGCTTATAGCGTCTCAGGTTGTTAAGGCAGTTAACTGACACCTCCACAACAAGTTGTTGGATTCAAGTGTCACTAAATCAGTGCAAAGCAATAATAAAGTGGAGGTGGTCACCTCAAAGTGTTCAGTGCGCTTCGAAAGTACCATCAGTTGTGTTTGTCTGGTCAGGCTTGCAAGGTTGCCCACCGGACCATACAGAACAGTACAGCCCCATTATCGTCAAGCCTCATGGCACCGGATTCAATCCTCATACTAATATCACTGACCTTGAAATTACCAAATTGGGACAATTGTAACAAAAAAATAACCTACAAATGCATTAAAATAGTATTTGAACATATTTAACAGGAAATAACATGTCTGATTAAATCTAAAGTTCGTTTAAGTAGTTTGACTTGCACTTTCTATGACAAATTATTTGTTTAAAAAATGTGATCACATTTTTTGCTTAACATGCGACAATGTTACGTTATTCCATTTTTATGCAAGCAGCAATTACGTGAAGTTCATGTTGCTGACTTTTTTTTAACCTTCATGGGAACACGTTCAAGGTATAATAAAAAGACTTATAGAGTATTATTTTATTAAGAAGATAAGGAATGCTCACTACAGCTGTAACAATATCATGTCAGAAAAAGAGTAAATGTCTAAAGAAACATTGAAAGCACAGTATTCAACAAACAGCACAAAACATGGTAGCAAGGTGAAATAATTTGTCATGTGACATTAGCAGAATGTTTAAAGGCGGCAGGAGAGAAACTCACCCACGATGGGTAGCCTGAAGACAATATTTTGAAATTTACTCTAACAATAAAAAAAGGCCTACGCAATATATGAATTAAAAAAAGACAATAAAATGGGAACTACATCCCATAATACGTAATAAGAAGTTTCCTGTGAAACTAAAGCAATGCAGTAACACGCCATGTCTCTAACTGCATGCTGGTAGAGTCCTGGCAATTTGCACAGTGTTACAACATAGGAACACAGCACTCATAGTTCGCCGACACTGACAGCATGAACAAGTGACAATGAATAATTAGCAGACAAATAGAAACAAAAAGGGCTGATTGTCACAAAATACTGTAAAAGGCTTATGCTTAGGCCTACTAAGCGCAGGTCAAATGCAATAGAAACAAGGTGTGAACATGCTGCAGTCACGGCAAGTTGCTGAAGTGCTGTGAAAAACTGTAAAAAAGGCAAGTATGGTGCACATACAGTGATATTACATGGTAGTAGCGTGCAGTGCTTCCATGGAATGCTAGCTGTGAGGCAGCAGAGAGAAAAGTATCTCGCTTAATAGGTGAAAAAAAAAATTTCAGGACAGTGGACAGACAGAAAACTGCATGGAAATTAATACAATATCTCACAACAAAAACCAATAAAGATTTAAAACAAATTAATCTTGATAAACTAAACTAAAAATAGATCAGAAAATTTAAAACTACACACAGTTTTAAATTATGGGTGGGGCAAAGTCACAAACACGAAAGTAAATAACTTACTGCCTTCAGTCTTGAACGAGTGCTCCAGGTGCCCATGTGGGGTGAAGTTAACATCTTTGGCTAAGTCATTGCAAAAGTCATCCGAATTTGTGTGAAAACCAGGCTGTAACTTCTCTGCAATGAGCTTTCCCACATCATCTGGCTGAAAGAAAATTATCATAGATAATGTTTCCATTAAAAAAAAATGGATACTAATTTACTCAACCTACCTGAATTTTAATACATTTAATTGCCTTAAGTGCCCCTGTACCTCCATTATAAAGCCTCTATACCACTACCAGTAAAGCTTCAAAGACAAACAGAAGTTAATAAAGTTGCAATTGCAGAAGGAAGACAATTTAATTATTACAGCTTATAGAAAAACCTTAAACATCAAACTGTCATGGCTCTCAACCCATTTGTTGACATACTATCATCAGAACCGATGCCGATTTCCCAAGGAACTAATGTAAACGTTGGCAATGATATAAGAAGATTGTAATGTTGGTGACAATGTACATACAGCTTGTCTTCTACAATCAGTTGTTGGTATGTTTGAAGTCTTAATGCCATTTTGTCCATGTTCTGGTATAATTTGAGGTTTACTTTTAGATCCATGCTTGTTTAACTTGTTTTGATGATGAGGGAAATAATTTAAATTATGTACTTTTATATGTAATAGCATGAAGTTGAAGATTTTCAGTATACTACCTAATGAGAACCTCTGATTTAAAGAAACAATGAGATGTACAAAACAAATGCACTGTAATGTCATCTTCTACATCCAGCATGTCAATTAACACAACTTTGTAGGAATAAGCAAGACGTGTTTGAAATGTCATACGTGACAAAATTAAAAAAACTCAATTTTTAGAGAATTAGCTCTAAAATTACAGCACTACTATATATAATATCAAAACTACTGAATAAGAATAGGCCTACATGAAAATATGTTATATTCCACTCACCTCAATGCCTTCACATTTCTTTGGATCAATAACTTCTGAATACGATACGCCAAGATATGTGGTTAGCTTAGCAGCACTATAGTACAGCTTGATTTTTAGATCTCTGTATCCAAATATACTTTCACTGGAAACAAAAAAAAACTTACATTTTCTAACAAACCTTTTCCATTTTGACTGCATACAAAGCAAATGTCAATGCTTCAAGATGTTTCTACGAACATTTGGTATGGCATCAAAGATGTCAAAACAAAATAAAATTTTAGATTTCACACAGCTAAAACAAATTTATTTTGAATTTTACAGACAGCATAACTTTAAGAGTATTGGTGCATCAGTGGAAACAGCTATGAGTCCGAATAAGCCACAAATAGACCTAAAAGTCTATAAATGCTCACTTAGATGTGGTTCAAACAATTTGCATGTATATGAGATAGGGAGCCAGTTATCACGAGTCAATGGTGAGGCAGCTATCAGAGGAGATGGTCATACATGAGGGTTTCTCTGAAGCCTGCCTTCTAGCTGTTACTGTTTGAAGGTCGTTTAGGATATCTCCTTTCCTGTTCATGCTCATTTTCTGGTTTTTCTTTCCACCTTCATACTTGTAAAACAGGAAAAGGGGTTGGGGTGGGGACAGAGCATGGTTAGAGAAGACGACTGAGTGCTTGGTATTGTACCTTCCAGTAACGCATGAAGGCAATGAAGCAGACAGTCTTATTTTTGGTACTGTACTTCCTGCTTTGCAGCAAACTGACAGACAGGACTATAGTTGCAACACAATAAGTTCAATCTTAGTATATACATACAAAATGTGCAGTTTGACAAATGGCACATAAAATAGTACCTTTAGTGCTCTGCAATTATTTAAAATAGATATATTACCTTTTTTTGTACCGCAACACGGTTTGCATTAACTACCTGGCCCGGCATTCATGGCAATGCCCATTAAATTTTTTTGAGCATCCTATTCTGCCCCTGTACCCCGTTTTGCAACCCTCCTTCTCCTAGTATAAAATATTTTTGCATAAATCTTCGCAGGTGCAAGCACAACTCATTCAAGATTTATTACAAGGAATAGGAGTGCATAAAAAAAAATATATATATATATATATCTCGCACATGCACACACACACGTGCATGTGTACAAATAAAATTATAGGCCATTTGGAATAAAGTGAGCACTAAAGATTTAACCTAAAAAAAAATCACATGCAGTTACTGCATATAACTCAACATTAACAATAGTTACATTATTGTTTGTATGGTTGGTAGTGAATATTGTACATATTTCCATGTATTTTCTTATTTGAATACAATGTTGGTGAAAGAACATCAACCGCAATTGACCTCTCTGTATTTAATATACTTAAAAAATATACATGTTTATCTTGACATAGTACCTAATAACTGTATAATTTGACTTAATTAGCACAAGCACAAAATGTCGCAATCAGACCTCTGAACTGCAACTGTTGTTGACACATTGCCACTAGTGCTCTTTGCTACAGACATAGTTAAAAATTCCACTGACAAGTGGCATCAGAGTTAGTGTTCCGCCGCTCCGCTTGTAAGCGGGTAGAGTCCTTAGTGTGTTTTACCATTGTGTAATAAATATGGGTTTCTGATAAACATATTCAAAAGTATTAGAAGTGACTGTTTGCCAATATCATTGGTAAATGATACGAAGTAATTGGTACTCTGTAAATTGTTATATATTAAGATTGCCAGCCTCAGTATCTGGAATTAGAAACTGCTTTTTGTTTTCTGTTTCACACATAAGAAAATGCATTATTATTTCTGTTAAGTTCCTCGTCGTCATTCATGGCAGTATGCTAAACGGAACTTAAAAATTCTTGAATTGTGTCATGTGCTTTTTTAATGGGGGTTTTGAGTTACAAATTAATATACTATGTATGCACTTACGAGGTTCGTAACTGCAATTGTGTGTGTTGTATCAATCTGAGTCGATTCAGAGAAACCAGTGCTATAAGATGTTAAATCACAGGTATTTGCAACTAATATTACTATCGACTGCATCATGTATTCAGCACCAGTGCATTTAATGAGTAGATATTAAAGATAACATTTATCACAGCAGTGTCTTATAAATGTAAACATTGTACAAGCCTATGTGAATAAAAGCACATGAGACATGACAATGATTATGTTTACATGTAGCAGAAATATATAAACTAGCATAAAATACAAATTAATTAAGGCTTTTTGAGTGTTCACATTATCCCGGATCACCTATAAGTATATTTAAAATCTGTTGTAATAAATACATTGTGTTTCTTCAGGCCAAGTTGCAAACTATTTGCGAGTTGGTACTTGTTCGTAAATTAAGTAGAGAATAGGAAACTTTTTTGAAATATCATTTGTATTTATTATTTCTTAGGACAAGCAGCCAAACATGCTCAAAAGGACATTTACATATTAATCTTTCAAAAATCAAGAAATACTGTTACATTTAAATTTAAACACTTACTGTATGTACAAATTTGCCACTTGTAACTTACCAAAACAATTTCTTTACCTACTTCCGAAAGAAAAACTAAATGTAGTTAAATTGAACAAATACATTCTCTTTATCTTGACTATAGACAAGCACTCGCTCTTATCTATAGCCTAAATCTTCATAGTTGCATAATTATCTCCCTTTGACAACGTAGCAAGTTTGGAAGAAATTCAGCACAGCACAAATTTTATTTCACTTTAAGTAAGACATATAGGCAATTAAATTGAATTGTTATGTACAACAAAATTAACAGATTGTGGGATGACACTGAATGTGATGTGGAATAAAACTCTAATACACATACTGTAAACCCTTACAAAACAAAGCACAATAAACTGCAATTTACTAGGGCTAACTTTCCTAAGATGCAATAAACAATAGTTTTGCCATATACTTTAGAGAATGAAAAAACTACAATCACCCACACCATTTCCTCCACCCTCCAAACCAATTTATTGCAGGTAAAAGCACAACTCTCCAAAGTTTCATTGCAATCAGGTGAATGGTATAGAAATGCTTAGAAAACAAGCATATGAACAAACAATTTTTGTACCTTGCATATACAAAGTTTAGAAAAAATTGCCACACACAAATGTACACCCACTTCAGAAAAATGTTAACTTAAAAGAGGAAAACAGTTTAACGAAGCAAGTTACGACACTTTTGTTCTAACATAGTTTTAGTCAAATTAAATTACTTATTAAAGCCATTTTCTTTCACCAATTCCATCATACTAAGGTAACTTCCATGAATACACTAAAAGTAATATACTGCAGCGTGCTACTCGCACCATGCTAGGGTCGCAGAAATACTCGCTGGGCATTGGTATGGGCAGTGACAGTATCTGTGACTGACTTAGGAGTGTGTGTGTGATAGTACTGACTGAGCCACATAAGTACTATTGATGCTAGGCCTGAGAGGAGGAGGGTGTGAAGAGATGGTGGGTGCTGATGACAGGAGCAGCAGGTGGTGATGAGGGAGTGTTTTTGGGTGGTGTGGGTGATAAGGGGGAGATGGGAGTTTGAATGGAGGAGGGGAAAGAGTGACAGTGTGTGGAGCTGGAGAGGAAAATATGCAAGACAAAGGTAGCGACTGGCTGTGGAGTGAACTGGAGTCGGACCTGTGACTTCTTGCCGAAGTAGATGGGTGGGGGGCATAGCATTCCTTGGGAAGCAGCGGTCTGAGCTACTTTAAGGACCAAAAGTTGTGGTAGCTGAGTTTCCTAGTGCTGGGAAGGTGTACTATTGAACCACCCTATGTACTATGGGTTAGTGTGTAGAATATAAATATATATTACTAGTACAGTTCTGTATAGGCCTACTAGACATTGAATGATGACTTGGTTTACTAATTATTTTATTTAGGAAGACTGGTAAGAGAATAAATGTGGAATATGCTGACATAATGAGACCAGAAAATGAAGCTATTAGCACATCCAAATTATCC
>PNEQ01038495.1:0-40767 GCA_003012365.1 Medauroidea extradentata | reverse complement strand
AAAAAAATAGCGTCGTATTCACCAGTCATGGCATAATATTCTGTAATAATTTCATTATTTACCGTGAACTGTATAAAAAGTTATTAGGGGGGGACATACAGACATACACATACATACAGACTTACAGACATACAGACAGACAGACAGACGCGCGATCTCATAAGCCTATCTTTCCTAAAGGAAAGTAGGCTAAAAATTGAGATACTTTATGATGGCATGGGAGACTTTTGGCTACTGTAATTTTTTTTTTATTTTGTAAGGTTTTTGAGTAACAGGTAAATAACTCAACATGTGAATTTAAAATTGCAAATTTAATTCCTCCACAACACTTTTGCTATTTTTTTTACTAAACAGCGAAAAGTATACATTTTAAATGACACATTGCCACCCCAGTTGTCACAAAAAAAACCTGTTAACAATTTTTAAGTTCTTCAATTGAATGAACGAAAGTCTGTGGAATTAGTGTTTTTAAACAAGTGTCATCAGCTATTCACTTTACGTTGGCCGTTACGAAAATTAAGTCTGCAAGCCTGGAAGCAATCAGTCGAATTATTAACAACAACAATTCAAAGGAACGAACCTTCCATTACAGGTGGCTGAATGTTTTTTTTTTTTTTTTTCCACATTTGTTTATCGCTACAGTTGGTTTCAACATACCCTAAGGCTGTGTTTAATCTGTATCTCAAAAAAGCAATGGCGTTTTTCCCCTGATCTGACTAACATTCACAATTTGTACGTGATTATTTCAAACTAGCGCTGGTTTTTTGTCAAACGCTTTAAGCCTCGAGGCTGCGTGGAAAACTCTTTTAATCCTCGGCCAGTTACACACACTCCGGTAGCATGTTCGGCAAACGAGGAACAGACAATGCGGCTGCACTCGGCTAAACTTTTCCACTGACTGTCCTTCTCTTATGTTCGTACTTCCTTCCTCTGTCCCTCTGTTACCGTTGCTCTTCCTTCCTCTGCCTTTCTCTTGTATTCATCCTTCCTTCCTCCGTGCGATGTTACGTCCATGCTTCCCCGCCGGTAACCTTTCCAGTTGTTTCAAAGGGAGAGCGTGTTGGGAACAGCACAGCCACCAACGCAGCTGGAAAGAGATTATACACGGTGTTTGGAGTGCCATTAAAAACTTTCCGAAGGCGGAATGATATTTTCTGAACATTTATTTTGGTATGCCTAAAAAAGCGAGGAAGCTAAACACACTCGATGCTCTTCAAAAAGTTTTACTTAGCAAAATTTTAGTGTGGGTTTTTCTACTTTAATAATACAGCACTATTGAAATACCGTGATTCGTTAATAATTTTGAATTATGTGTCTGTAATTTACGTTTCAACATAATGACTTTGCGTTAAATTATTACGTCTCCAGAAGAATGCCCTTATTTTTTTTTAGATTAGTGTTTGGTATTAACTATGCATTTTCTTTGAGTAAAAATGTCCGAGAATAACTTTAGTTCAAATAAAAAAGAAACCATAAAAGACTGATTGTAAAGCATCGTTACGTTAAGTAATTAATGACGATATGAAGCATATACCTAAATGATAACGTATCACTAATACTTCAAATTCAATGTTGGTTAGACATTTGCGAATTTCTCTTTATGCAAAGGAAATATCTGGTTACGTCTGAACTAGTGGCATTTTGGAAAAGAACTTGCAGACTAATCTCGGACGAATAGGGTTATATTATGTTT
Source organism: Medauroidea extradentata (assembly GCA_003012365.1). Taxonomy (NCBI): domain Eukaryota; kingdom Metazoa; phylum Arthropoda; class Insecta; order Phasmatodea; family Phasmatidae; genus Medauroidea; species Medauroidea extradentata. Next base: position 39,074 of record PNEQ01038495.1, on the reverse strand, counting down.
TGATAACGGTTTATACGCATTAATGACGTACGTGGTAATGAAACTGTGAAAACTAATTATACATATTTTTGAAGCACATTTTGATTCTTTAAGTCCGTTGATGACGAAGTTACTTGCGCATTTTTGAATTTCCACTAGGAATAGAACACAGGAAAACCTCTACAATAACAACATATTGTTTTGAACTAGATGCAATTAGACGAAATCTCGCTGATTAAAACTAATATCTGTGAGAAAATTCCTGCAGGACATCCATAAACGTATATATTACTTTTAAACAACATTGTGCAAATTGGCAAGATTAACTTGTGTATGTAAAACACGTGTTTTGAATACATTCTGGGGAAACAAAAAAAAAAAAGCGTGATTTACTGTTAAAATATAATTGAGGAAGGTTATCGCTAGTATTCAGAGCAACGTAGCGTAGTAAACAGTAACAAGCAAGATAAGATTCAAGAACGAAAAATACAGAGATGTCGTGCTTCGAGTGTGAGACCAAGTAAACGAATATATCACAAAATTTAAAATTCAGAACTCACACTCTTCCGGAAGAGGAAAAGGTAAATGAAAAAACCGAGTATTTTTACTAGCTGCAAAAATTATTTAATTGAAGGACTGATAGAAATATTGCGTTAAATAATGTTATTAATTTTTTCACTTTTATTTCCATCCCTTTAAACACGAGTCATAAACGCAATTGTATATGGCCTTCTGCTAAGTTTTTTTTATATTTTGGCTGTTATAATGATTTTACTACAGAACTGATATCGAATAACTAATAAAAAGCCGGTTTAGCCATATAGTATAGTAAGTATTAAAACCATATGACCATATACAATAATTGGGGTTACCATTCTTTCATAGCATACAACTTTTTTCACCATTATTTGATATGGTCATTTTAAGCTGTCAACGTCATACAGTTATTCCTATTGGAGTAAAATAAAGGTGCTATTGGTAAAAGGGGCCAGCATAAGCGTTTTATTTTAAATCACACGCACAAAGATAATATCCGGCTACATTACAATGCCTAGTAAACTAGACAAAATTGTTGTGTAATTTTACACGAATGTACATTGCAGCACAATCTCCACACATTTTCGTGTACTTTAACATAATTTATGTCCATGTGTTTTTTTTTTCAGTATATAATGTTAAAAATATAATAAAATGCGTGTGTAATAATAATGACTCGGCATGCGTATTTAAACACAATGTTGTGTAACCCGTACTTCAAAGAAATACAAACTTTTAAAATACAGTACTTTAATTTCATGACTGTGGCAAGCTGGTGCAAGTTTTTAAATTATTTCTGGAACAGTAATGTGAGTTGTATATAATATTATTTATTTTCTGAATGATTTCCAACTTACAAAGTACCGTTCGAAAATTTTCTACTTGGTGAAAATTTCTGATATCTGTGAGGATTTGACCACGACCTCGAATTATTAGTCAAGGACCACAACCAAGAGGCCACCGATGGTTGACGATCACTGCATTTTGTGACTTGGGATCCATTGAATCCAAACTAAATGGCAATCTTAGTAAGTTGTTTTTGATACTTACTGGTATTATTTTGCCACATCGTTCACCAATTCACAAAGGAAAACCTTATTTTTACTGAACTGTACAACTAATGTATAGCACAACCTAGTAATTGGGCGACGATCAAGATTATTATACCAAGTCAACTGCCGTATTGAAAATTTAGGCTTCAAGTAAGTTTATACTAATATACATATATTTGTGTGTAAAAGACTAAAATTTCGTTTAGCGAGAATTCTTCTGAGATGATCATAGTAAAACTCAAATTTATAAGGCTGGAGTTCACAAAAATGGCGACAGGCTTTGCACATTTTTAACTGTAAATCTACGCGAAAAACGCATCGTAATCAAATATAATAAGTTTCGGTGTTAGTAAAAACTTTTTATGAGTATAGTAGACTCCCGATTATCCGTGTGCGGATTATCCTATTTGCGGATTATCCACGCAAAATAATTTCACTTTAAGTATTAAAAAAAGTTGATTAAAAAGTTTTGGTTACTTATATAAATACACACACTATTTACTTGCATAATGTTCACTACAGTATTATGCCCGCAAACGTATTTTGAAAGGCTTGGAAAAGATTTAAGTCTTTTTCCAGCAGGCGAAACAATTAGTTTCGCGCATGAGAGGGTTAACGAGATCGTCCCGCGTCTCGCTCATGTATGGAACAACGGGATTTTTATCTTGGATAAATAAGGTATCAATGATTTTTTATTATTTGTGTTTTTGGATTATTAGCGCCTACTCCCTTATCATTAATGCGAATTATCGAGAGTACGTTGGATTAAATAGCTGCCTTTTATTGCAGGAATGAATTTGACTTTTTTTCTTTCTACTGAGATCTAAGAAAGTGTAAAAGTGGATTATCCGTGATTTTGGATTATCTGACGCATCGGTCCCCTCCATAAGTGCGGATAATCGGAAGTTAACTGTATGCGATCATGTACGTCAGAGATGGTAAAATTGTTCAATCTTTCTGTTTAGAAATACGCTTGGATCTTTTTATTTGATATAATAGTATGCCTACGAAAATTGCTAGAGTAAATTTATAAGTATTTGGCCGTTTCAAAATTGTATTGTAATACGTGAATTTTTATAAATAATCAGTATATTCATACAAAGGCAGTGCGATTATAAAACGCGACAGTATGTGTAATATTACAATACGTTAGTGTATAACTACACGTACATTTAAAAATGCAATTTTACATCAACTTTCTAGTAAATTTATGTATACATTTGTGTTTTTTAATAAATGATCTGTAGATATTTTGGATTAGTAAGAATATTTGTGTATAATTACACTTACTGTCATTGCATTTCGTAATTACACGTACAAAAATGCAAAATTACCAGCTATTTGTAAGTGTATATTTAAACTTTTCTTATAGTGTCTGTAGGCAGTACTTCATACTCGTTGTGGTAAACATATTGTCAGAAACTTACACAGTAAAAATATTTAAACTTTTCACAGAGGTTTTTGTAACACTACAAAGTCTTTTTGTAAAATTTACAAAAAAACTTGTATTTTTACAAACTTCTCTGTATATTTACAAACATTTCTGTAAATATACAAACAAATTATATATATTTACAGCTAATATCTCGTTATGTTTACAACACTTTTTTGTAAAATTACGAAATGTTTTGTAAAATTTGTCAGATCTCCTGGGTTTATTTTGTTTCAAATCGAAAAATTTGCTCATTAACGTTTATTTTACTAGTTCGCAAAGGTTTTTACGATATTTGTAACCACTTAAAAATATTTCTGCCTGATTTGTTACGTTCTGATATTAGTTTACATGATTTTCCTTGTAAATGTACAAATTTTTTTTACTGTGTACGTACATAAGAGTGATTAAAATACAAGTGTAACGAGCCAGTTTATGAGAAAGGAGCAGTGTAGGATTGCAGTATCCTCATACATGGACTGTAGCCTGTGGTGTTTGATATGTAATAACGAAACATCATCGTATGATGCTCATGCGAACTATCACGCCTTGTGGAATTCTTGTAGGCTATACATTCAAACATTTGAGCAAATGTAATTCCAATGATACACTGTCTGGTTGGAATTGTTTTTTCACTCTTCTATCACCTGTAGACAATGTGTTTACCACTGAGTGTATGAAGTATTGCTTACATACAGATATTGTAAGGTCAATGCTGACTACACGCCTGTGTGATTTAAGGAAGCTGTGTGGGTCGGCCCCTTACGTTAAGCCAAACATTTTTGTTCAGTAGAATGTACTGGCTACAATGACTGGATTAAATGACCATATTTAATGACGGCAAAAAGTTGTATGGTATTAAATAAGGTGTTCAGAGTTCAAGTGATGTTAAGTTAAACATTATATTCTCATGTTAAACTTGTTTGCAAGAAAACCTTTGATTTCTCTTTCTCAGAAATCACAAATAATTGTTGTTTGCACAAAACGTAATCAGTGTTAACTAAATTTTTGCTGACAGTTCTATATATACACACACATTTTAAACCTGAAGCAGCGAACAGTGTTTATGTACATACATAACTTGTGTTCTAAGTACTTAAAATGGTGATGACAGTAGGCAAATAGTTTTAACTCTAAATATTCCGTATGGCTTGCAACACTATCAATTGTGGTTTTATTCAATACTGCATTCGATAAATGGAGAAAATACGAATTAAAAATTTGAGTTTCAAGGCAGATATCTCCCTTATTTGTTGAGCCATTACCATCTTAAGTAGAAAGCGGTTTTCAACGTGGCAACCCTGACAGAAACGATAGTTTTTAGTAGCACTTTGAGCTCTTCAATAGCCATGGTTTTCCTGATTCGCCGGTGTATAAGACAGGCAAACTAATCAGGGAAAGTCATTGCATTGGATAACTAAACATGCTATTAAAAAACGACCCGTCTGGCCAGGATTGCTGCATCGTTAGAAGGCTGGTTACATAAACATTTTAAAAGTTCCTTTTAGGCGTGTTTAACATTATACCTCTAAAGGGTTTAAAATTGATAAAATGTATTTAAGATGCAGCGTCAGTTATGTTTATATTGTCTTTGGAATATTGTAGAAACCTTCCAAGTGGATAGGTCTTTTACTGCAGAACTACGCATTTAAGTGAATTTTATCATGTTGCTTTGTTTACAATTTTGAATAGTCTCTATCGTTGTAATAGAAAAATAAGTTATTTACTAAGGTATTTCATTTGGGCCTATGTAAATTTTACCAGTGCTGTTAATATTGGTAGCATTTGTTTTACTTCTGGTGGGAAATATTCTTGAGTGTATTTTGATGAACAGTGTAGCAGTAATAATGGCTGCTGAAAGCAGAGGAAAAGTCTTGTACAGCTTGTCTTAAAAACATTTACTGAACAGAGTTTGAAAATCCTGAAGATGTTTTAGCAGAACATGTAAAACACAGGTAAGCATAATACAGGGGTATTTTATGGTATTCTGTTATTACGTTGCTGTCAAGTTTTATTTTCAATAGGGTATCTCAGACATGAATGAATTGGTATTAGGTAATCAGTGAGTTTTGAAGTAAGGTTATTATATTGTAAAATGAAGATGAACAGAACTAGGTTAATTATTTTTTTCTGTTTATTTATCAGGAAAGGCCAGACAATGTATCACATATGGTAGTAATTTCCGTAAATGGTGTTGAAGAAGATATACTCTTGTCTGGCATTGTACATGAAAACGGCATCATAGTTGCTCACGAGGAAGAAGTACACACTTCATTGCCACCAACAGTGGCAGGAATTTCATGAGGTTAGGAAATATATTTATTACATGTAGTTTATTTTTCTTAGTTTCTGTATACTTTGCCATATATAATTTATATTGTCTGTTATCTTAGTTGAATTCAATGAATTCACTGTCTTAAAAATCCAGAACCGTGCTCAAACCAAAACAATTATGTTTAAAACAAAATGGTAGCCTTATAACGTAAGTAGTATCATATGTGCAACATATTGACAAGTCTATTTAGTGGATGGATGCAACATATTCTCATAAACTTAGTGCACCTATGTTACTATTAAAATGTACACATTTTCTTTATGTTACAGAACATGCAAGCTGAGCCGACATGTGCCTGCCATGAATGCAATGCATTTTGTAATTCCCTCTGCACCTGTGTCCGATTACAACGCTAAAGGAAATGAAAAGGTAGATTTACATCCAAACATACTTAAGTTAGTTTATTGATTTTTTTAAATATGGTATTATTTTACTAAAGTTAGTCTATCGAAAATAATATTAAAAAGCTTAACTCTTATATGTTCCAGGTTAGCAAAAATGGGTATAATGCCAGTCATGATATCAGTCGTGTTAGTCATGAGGTCCTTCGTGATGTAAGTCATCCACATCTTCTTTTTGCTGAACCATCATCTGTAGATTTAGTGTTACTTTTATCACTGAGATGCAAGGTTACTTTTAATTATTTACTAAAAATATAATTTTTCGTGTCTTTGTGTGTTTGTAGGAAAACAGCAAAACAGGACGGAAGTCAAGAGGAAGGAAGAGGAAAATATTAAAGTGAGTATTTTAGATATGAAGAAGTAATTTGACTGATTCTGGAAGTTAACCGAGTGCACAGCACAAAATACATATATAGAGAGCCTTGTAACAGAATACCCTAAGAAGCGTCAATATGGACGTGATACCAAAAATAAGTAGTTTTATAGAGTTTTTAGGTTATCATCTGTACGAGTGTGCGGAAATATGTTTTGCAAGACAATGGTTATCTCTCCATGCAGAGTTAACACTGTACTAAAAAAAAAAAAAAAAATGAATGGTCGACTACCATTACATGATCAAAGAGGAGTTCAGCAAGGAGGCTGGAACAAAATATCTTATGTTAAATTAGAGAAAATTATCGCACACATCAAATGTGTACCGACAGACTCCTCTCACTATTGTAGGGACAATGTTTCTGCGAAATTTTGTCACGAGATATGATTCTCGAGAAGAAGTACTTATAATGCCTACAAAATTGAAACAGAAGACCCTGCAAACCTTGTAACTCTGACAATATAGTGTTTTATGATAAATTCGACTTTAAAATCAAATTTTTCAAAAACGTCACTTGCAACAAATGCGACACATTAAAGAACATGACTCAGTGCGACAGAGAAAACGGTGCTAAATTCAAAAAACACCAAATACATCTTTAAATTGTTGCTGAAGCACAAACCATGTTGAATCATGACCTGTAACTTGCAAAGGACTGTGCTGATACTGAGTGTCTCACATACGACATGGAAAAAAAACCTTACCTCGTAACCCAAACAGTATCATGTTTTATAAGTATCAGCTATGGTTATACAATCTGGGAATACATAGTGGCAAAGATGAAAATGGCTACTATTATGTACGGCTATAGAGATAAGCAGGTAGAGGAGAGCAGGAAATTGGCTCCTTTCTGTGTAAGCACATCACAAGTACGTTAAATTCTGCTGTAGGAACGGTGATCTTGTGGTCAGACTCTTGCGGTGGACAAAAACGTAATATCAAGATGGTTATTATAATTAAATTAATTTTACACAAAAATTCACGATTAAAGAAAAAATACTTAAATACTTGAGTTCTGGGCATAGCTTTCTCCCTGATAATAGAGATTTTGAATAGATATTGACAGAGCACTCTTGTATCAACAAAGGCTCTACAAACCCACAGATTATATTGATGTTATGAAGACATGCAGAAAGAAGACACCTTCCATTGTTTCCAAAATGAAAACTGAAGACTTCACTGGAACAAAAAATTTAAGGTTTTATTACTAACAGGAAAATGTCAGTTGACAATCGGAAAGTCAGTTGACTTAACCCCAGACAAATTACACTGAAATGTGAAGAGCCGTTCCTGTTGTACGTCAACACAAACTTAAAAAGGGAAGGCGAACTTTTTGCCAGCATAAAAAAAAACTAGGGGAAGGTCTAAAGACAATTCTATTTGGGAGCTTGTGCCATTGTGGCCAAATGAAAAGCCCATTTCACCTGCAAAATTGGCTGATATTGAATCCATTACACACCTCATTCCAGCTGATGAAGTACATATTTATATAAATCTTAAGGTGGCCAATGATGCTCAAGAAGAAGATGTAGATGGATTCAACACTGTATTGAATTTCATCATTCAGGAGTAAATTGTTGGCTAACTATGCATTTTTTATAACAATATTTAATATTTTTCTCTAACTTTCGTATTACTAGTCTTATTATTCAGTGCTAAGACAATTATATATTTGTGTATTGTCTAAATAATTTTTGTGGTAAAAATAAGCACTCAGTGTTTACATATGCGTAGGCCAGTATATATTTATCTATATAACTTACATAAAACAGAGATAACTCTTTTTCAGTGCTTAATTGTCTGGTACCTACAGCTTCTTTGCATTGACCAAAAACTGAAAATATTTAAACAATTATCCAAGATTCTGCAATCACAAAATTAAATATTATTATTTAGATAAATGTACAAAGGAGATGTGACTGTTAATATAAACTGAGGTTTAGTACATAAAATATTTTTAGTTTCCTGCAGAACAGTTTTCACTCTCCCGGCCAAATTTGCTGAAAGAGACCAAACCACATTAACTTGAATAAAACAACCAAAACTGGTTATTGGTGTGTAAATATTAATGAAAAAAAATTTGTGTACTCATTACATATAGCCCTGTATCATCTTCATATACTTTGGTTAACTTCTGAATATTAGAAAGAGCAGTGACTTTAGATCTCATGTTCTCTCTTTCGAACTTTTGATGCTTGGACTGCTTTTGCATAACACCATTCAATTAGTCTTCTATAGTTCATTCGCCGAGATGTGAGAGTTGTAGCTTGTAAACTAGAGTGTGTGATACTAGTATATGCGGTAAGGGGTGTACAAGCTACTAACCAGCGCGCTGCTGCAGTGTGACAAGAGTTGAATTGATGACTGGTCAAGCGAGTATTCGTATTATATTCTGCGAGTGTTTTAATCAGACAGAAATGTCAGTTGTAAATTTGTTTCATTGTTACAGACGAACGTAAATAAACACATGTACACCCAACCAGGGCTGTTATGACCTGTTTATTCACTTATCGATAGTACATCGTGATACATACACTGCATGGTCGGTATAGTACTTATATCTACAACACGCACAATTTGAATGATACCAAGTACGTATAAACTTCGAATAATGTCTATAAAATTGTTAGTGTCTATATATCTTGTGTGACGGTTTTCGTTGAAAGTATATATATTTGTCGTTAATGTGGAATTAATGTACTTAAAAAATTATTTTATGGGTTCCATAATGCTGTCAGTTGCACATTACCGAGGGTTTGTTATAACGAGGGCTTTGATAATGTTAATGAACGTCTATTACTTAATTACATAGATCAGTATTGTAGATATTATCGAGAATCGTTGTGCACCAAGCACCGAAAATGTCAATGTTACATGTTATTGTTAACATTCATGAATAGTTTCAATATGTGTGTCAACATTAGTGTCGATTATTTTACACTTTTTCCATAGAACATTGGTATGACATTGTCATCTACCTGACAAACAGAGTTTTATGCCCGCATTTATGCATTGTGTATCACGCTGGACGATGTCGCTGTTCAAAGAGATTTCTCGGGGTTCTTGATACCTATCTCATTCACACTCATAGGTTCCCACGACTTGATGTGTTCATACTCGATAAGTATCACCAATTGGTGCATGGTATTCTACGCTCAATGCCTGTCTGCCACTACACGTGACGAGCATTCCGGACACCCCTGATTACAAGCTGCAATCACGTGAACACTGCATGTTTTCCTTACCTTCGATCCCATGCATGTGCTTCGCGTGCTCTCACTTGAACGCAAATAGACAGTAGATAGATTGTCTCAAAGTGTTCACTTTTTCGTCGCTTATAGACCACACTATTATCTCTTATGGAATACCTTAATTAATATAATGGTGTCAACATGAGACTGTCTCACAGAAGTTACTTACCTGTGAGAAGACTTGCATGTCAGCTTGAATTTTGCTGCAGAGTGTAGCGTGCATCTGTGTTGCTCAAAATGTTTGCGTACTTCAAGGACTCGGATGTGTGAAATATGTCCACAAAGGTGTCCTTGTGTAACTCTATTTACAAAAATAAATGCAGAAAGTATTGGTTGTTGCTTGGTGTTGCAGGGCGATATGCGGAGCCGTGAGCGGTAACATGGGGACGATAGTGTGCCTACCGGCCGCCGAGAATATGGGCCGTATTTGCGCGGACGCCGCTGACTGTTTCGCCTCGCCTTCGTCCGCTTTCCAGAAGAAGGGCTCGCGTCTGACCGAGGACAGTGATTCCGGTGAGTGCAGATCGCTCTTGTTGATTCTCCGTAAGTCAAAACAAAGCCTTCTACATGGCCACTGTGATGTACTTACCAGCCCACTCGACTCGCCTACTGCCACAATGATCCAGGTTCAATTACAATAGAGTTGCTCCCTATAAGAGGTTTTGGATAACACAGCGAACGTTACTGTAAGGTCATTAATTTTCAGGATATCTCCTGCTTCCCCCTACTGTGTGTGCTCATGTTGTTCCACCCCATTTCATCCTCGAGTAGCTTGCTCTGTGAAGAATGCACCATTAAAATTCTCTTGGCAACAATACGACACTTTTTACAACTAAATGTGTGGTTGTTGTAAAGACTACAATATCTGTAATGATTTCTGTTTTGGTTGTTTATGGATTAAACAATGGGTTTAAAATAATTTTTGCCATGATCCTGAAAATAAGCATTTGTATACGTTAACTATTAAGCAAAGCATTTCATACATACTTTTTTTTGAGGAAAAGTGAAAGCACTGAATTTCGAACCTATACCATTGTACTTGTAGGCTCGTATAGCTATTCTTGATCCCAGCTAAATACACTTCAAATACTATAATTTGCTGGAATAAAGCTGGGATTTTAGTTGATTAAAGTAGTTTTGTAAGCTCTGTTACAAATGCAACACTTGTAATATTAGTAACAACTGATTTTATTAGAACTTTCCACTGTGCTTTCTGTAGTGTTCTCAACTAACACAAACCGCAAGCCATGTAGTCGATGCGCTACTGTCTTGTCTAGCGACTCCCCAAACACTTGTCATACACGACCCTACGTTTTCAAACCGAATAACTTTTAATAACACTACAATAACATGACACACTATCCTATTGCTAATGTAAAACTACACCATCCTCACTGTGAAAAGTTCATATATATAGTTTTGGGATTTACTCACTGCTCTAATACTCTATGATGTTTGATCACTTGACTGCTGTGTTCTGTCGCACCATCATTTCCCTTTTCTGACCCACTGCAGAATACCAGAAATGAATCATCTTCTGCAGGAAACATTGTTTCTACTCGATACCCTTGAAAAAAGTGATTCTTCTTCTAAAGGAACTAATGTCCTCTCTAATTTTTTCTTGGAGAATGTACATTCTTGGGGTCCACATTGCAATATTCCTTCGTATTTGTTCTATTGTATCTATTGTAATTTTTATTGCAAGTGTTGCATGTAGACTATGTGTGTCCTTATTGTGTTGCTCAAGTTCTTTTCTTCTTTTACCTTTGTTAGCTGCCCTTGATTCCTACATAATGATCCATTTACTGTGTATACTATGCTTTTCTGTGGTGACTTCATAACTTGTATTTGTCCGTAACATCTCATATTTTGTATTCATGTTTTACTTCCCAATAGCAACTGTAGAAGTAATTTTGATCCTATTTTATCATAAAGATTAATTTTGTTTCTCTCCTTTAGTGTGCAATTATTATGCCTGAATTGTATCATGTCACAATCCTTCCATGTAGGCACAAGCTGTAAGTGTGCTGTAGGCAGTGCATTTTTCAACTTCTTCCCAAACAATAGTTCTGCTGGAGAGAAGCCTAATTTAAGTGGTGTAAACCGATGTGCTAGGAGAGCTAAAGTGAGATCTTCAGACCCGGGGAGAATTCGTTTTGCAATGTCTAATACCGTTTCAGATCCACCACTGTACTGCAGGATCAATGGGCTGGATGTAACTGTGTTAAAACCACGTAACTTTGCAAAGCGCTTGATCTCGAACGATGTAAATTGAACTCTCTCATCTATAGTTAATGTTTTCAAAGATCTAATGTTGTAGCAAATATGTCGTTTAGTCCAGCTATTATTGATTGTGAAGAATTTTTTTCCAGGCAATTTCTATAAATCGTGAAAAGTAGTCTTTTATGATTGTATAATGTTCTTCTATAGTTCAATTTTGACTAAACCCAAAACAAGCCTTGGTAAACTGGGCAGTGGCATGGACTTCAGAGTTTACGCTCGTTTATTTCTCTGCTATAGGCATAACATACAGATTTCCACTATTTTTTACTTCATTTGATACATTTGGCTACTCCACTGACTTGTTTGTAGGATTGCTGCACTTAAAAATTTCCTTGTGACCTTCATGTATTTCCTACATCATTATGGGGTCAGTACTCCTGGGGTAAAAATTCCATTCTCATTCATTATGAAGCCTTTAATGTATGTCAGTTGTGTTCTCATCGGCCGATGTACTGAACCTTCGGAGAAAACTTTCAGGTTTCGTATAAGATTTAATTACAGGATTAACATGAGAATTTATTCCGGGATTCAATTCAGGATTCATTTTAGTATTCATGTAGGTGTTTCCAGTATGTTTGTCAGCTTCAATCGACTTCGTATCATCCATCGTTGAACCTACGTTGAGAAGATGTGAGATTGTGCCGCGATAATAAACATCGTCGTCAACTTTGGCACTATCTTAATTCCTTCCGCGTCCACCGAACACACAAAGGTTTCGTTACTTGGTCGAAAATCTGTCATCACCTTCATCTTGTTATTACATGAAAAAAAAATTCAGTTTTATTTTTTCAAATATCTCGTCTTTGATATCAGTCTTAAAAACTTCAGTATATTTACTTGAATTTTGTAGTTCGTCATTTTTGTGTGAGAAGTTAGCCAGCATATACTTAGCACGAACTGACTCTGTTGCACGCATATATAATTTCGAAATCCATAGAACCCTTGCCTTCTATTAATTTTGTACACAAGGGTGCCCTCGACGAAACGACTTTGATGGTTATAACTCATGCAAATCTTCCAAATCGATAGCAGTCAGGCGAGATGTAGTATTTTGGGAGAGTGATGGCAAAGTACAGTTGGAGGAGTTACACCATTACAGGACATTATGTGTATTTTACAACATTTCCATCAACTCGCTATCTTGTCTGTCTGATTGTCTGTTTGTCTGTTCGGTACGAATTCCGCAGTTGATTTTGAACTAAGTCTCCGAAAAGCTAGAGGCTTGAAACTTGAAACATAGCTGAGAACTGGGTGACGACATAATATAAGAAAAAACATTGTGAAATATTTTTTTTTAAATAAAGAAATAATATACCACGTTATTAGAACGGACTTAAGTTAACCGTTATATAAAATAATTTCTCCTACCCTCATACAGATATAACCCTATACAGATTCCCAAACCCATGAAGATTGCCCTAAAAATTTGCGATTGTGAATTTAAACATTATATAAATACTTGTAAAATTAAAAATGAAAAAACGTGGGTTGCAGAAGGAGTGTAGAGAGTAGTTGTCATTGAGAAAACGCACACAACAGTTCAAATCATTTGCAATGCAATAAAATTGTTAGTTACTTAGAAGGACTATTCATGCACCAATTGTCTAATGCATGCTCAGAATGTTTTATGTTAAAAAATTTACAATCGCGTATTTTCGAGACAATCTATAATCTGTATGCAACTAGGCCTCTGCAATGGGATAGAAATCTATATGGTGTTAGGAGACAATATTTTGTACATTTATTCAGTTTCGAAAATGCGGTACATTAAGAAATCATTTTATTCAAACAATTTTTCCAAATAATCTTATCTTGAAAATGCAATACTACACTTAGAGGAATATAGCATCGTGCATACTTGCAACCAAACCTCGTATTGTCGATAAATACAACTTTGCTGTAGTATCGCACTATCGAGAGTCTGGTTACATTTTCTTCGAGGACAATATTAAATTTTAAATCTTCACACACACATACACGCACGCCGACACACATGGGACTGCAGTTTGCGTAGCGGTTCTCCAACACTAAAAACCTAGATATTAATTACTGACCATAACCTCTTCAATCAACCACTCAAATACACCACACGTACACACATACTACTGCATATACACACACTACCTGTTTCAGCATGCGTTGTAATGCCACATTAAACTTTTTGGGCACTCCGTTCTGTCCGTCTACCCCAGTTTGCACCACCCACCCCCACACATTTTTGCAGAAACCTTCGCGAGCGCACGCACAACTCACAAAGTTTGTTTAATCCCAGTCGGATGGATGGTATTAGGAACGCGTAGAAGATGAACGAACGAAGAAACAATCATTTTTATATATTTACAGTTTTTATGTTGAAAGGTAGAATAGTACGGAAGTTGATGCGGAGCAGTGTCATCTAGTGGCAAGTTACAGCAACATGGATATTGCAAATATATTTCTCCGTGTTCAAATTATCTATGTATACCAATTTTCATGGCGATCGGTTGAATTGCATAGATGTTTATGCGCTTTAGCTTCATCAAGTGGCGAGTTGGCGAGTTAGAATAAATTTGATAGCATAAGAATCTTTTCCATGAAATACATATATGCGCCAAGTTTCTTTGTAATTGTTCAAAAGACTTCGGAGTTTATCGATCTCATATATATATATATATATATATATATATATATATATATATATATATATATATATATATATATATATATATATATATATATATATATATATATATATATATATATATATATATATATATATACATTTATTTTATGATCTCATCGCAGGAGAAAGATGTATCGTTAAATTCAATGCTATCTTCACTAAGGATAAAATAAAATAATAGTTGTCTACTAAAATATAGTGCAAAGCGTAAATACATTTTGAAATATATCAGTTAAGGGTCCTACACAATGTTCCTATATGTTTGGTACCTTTATCGAATTTCATGGTAGTTCGGAAAACTCAGGAAATTTGGCGAGAGCTAACATTTATATATTTTTTTTATTTTATGAAAATCGAGCAGCTGTATGACTCAGGTTTGAGGAATCTACCTGTCAAAATATGACGAAATATGTGGTAGGAAAAAACTCTTATCGAACTTTGTACATATATTAGTAGCACAGATAATAAAGACAGATAACTTAAAAAATATTACTTTTAAATTGTGTATTTAACAATTATTTGCCATAATTTTTCTTTCCACAGTTTAGAAGTGTGGGATGAACGGTCTGAAAAAAATTATGGTAACTACGTTAGCTGTGCCTGAAAGCAAATTTCCTGTCATGCCTGATGTTTATCGTTAATGACTGCAAGAATACTGACGAATAGCTAATATAGTACTACCACAAGTTAGTTAACCCATTGTTGTCTTAGCTGAAACCTAAATTTATTTGGAAATAATTTGTAAAAAAAATATACTCGTAATGTTTTCTTTGGTTTTTAAACTTCGTTGGTACGTTGCAACCCCATCATTGAGCAAGGTGGTAAAATAAAATATTTGACATGAAGGTTTCCTACTTTCGGCATTCACGGAAGAGTGAATACCTGTCAACGTTTCTTATTATTGTTACAAATTTAATATTTTCCGCCCTTCTGTTAATATAAATCTAAAAATCTACGTCAAAATACAGTTCTGAATATAGATTTTCATGTATTCAAAAGTTAAATTCTGAAGTCACAAAACTTTTGCTCGATTATTGTTACTATTGACTCAACGGTTTTAAAAAGTCTTCAGTTTGCAAAGAATTGCCCATCAAGTTTCTATAATGACGGGAGTTGAGCAACGCACCGTGTATAAAGAAGGTTTTGTGAGACAATATTGAAAGTGCTTTTGCACGTTAAAAAGTAGTTTCGCCGTAACTCCGTGAGTTTATTTGCAGTACGCTAAGGACGCAGCATATTCCGATTATGTGTCTCCCTGAGTTTGCCAAAATGTTGTGCTGATAAAACATTAATAACTGAAAATGCTGGCTTGCAGCATTTCAGGTTAGGCTTCTTTATCAATTATACGTGCCTTCTAAGTGACATTTTCTAAAACCGGATAAGTATTTCTCTTAATGTTCACGCAGAAAATATTGTACTCCCGCTCTGCGACACTTTGTGGCTACACTGTTGCTCGGTATGAATAAAAATTGCTATGTCAATAAGTATAGTTACATATCTTGTACACTTTTTGTTCCCATATTAATGCCAACATTGTTTACTATATGTACGTTACGAATTTCTTGGTGCGTTACTATTAAATAAAATGATTAGTCGCGTGAGTTGCACGCAACCCCTCAATAAAGTTGTTATTTTGTTGTACCCAGTATAAATGAAAATATTTGAAAACGAGTTATTATACGGGGATTATTTGTTAATACAAAAACATAGCATAGAATTTTGATGTGTGACTGTCAATAAATAGCATTCCTGCTTTTAAAAAGGTTTTTAGTGTAATTAATGAACAATATTTGAAATTAAAAAACATGTCCACATTTCTTTGGTTATTGACAGTTATTACTCTTCGGAGATAGGTGGCACTGCGGTGGCCGAATGGCCAGCTCATTCGCTCTCCAGCAATGCGATATGGGTTCGATTCCCAGCGGGGTCGGTCCCCGGATTTTCGCATGTGGGAATCGTGCCGGACGACGCCGTTGGTCGGTGAGTTTTCTCGGGGATCTCCCGTTTCCCCCCACCCTTTCATTCCGGCACTTCTTCATACTCACCTCATGTCACTCCTCACCAGCGTTGAAGACCTCGATATTAAGCACTGACCAAAATCTCTCACTCACCCGGGGAAAGGCAACGCGTCTGTATTTTGTGATGGGAAAAGTTTCCGAGTCAGTTGGTGTACCTTGCAGGAAATATACAGTAATCATAATGTGGGGGCAGTTTTATTGCACACGGGACGATCCAATATGTTTCAAAGTTGCAACATTAAAAAACTGGACACGGTTAAAAATCTGACTTTTAGTATTCGAGTTTTATATTATGTTACAAATTTTACTTTTATGACACAAAGCAGTTTTTTTCTTACAGGGATGCTATTTTCAGTTACATATTCAGAACGTATTAGCCAGTAAAACGTTTATGATAATTCGGTTTGCTTAGTCTTTAATAGTTTTTTTTTGTTTGAAATTGTTGTTACATTTTCGTTATTGCATTTAAGAAACAATATTATTAGTCGTTTTACATTTAAAGTTGTATATAACATTTCCAGCTACTTTTAAAATGTAACATAATCAGGTATGTGCGTATGTTTGTATGTATAAATCCTAGGATAGATTCGTAGCCTAAAAAGCTTGCATGTTAACTTCAGCTTCACTGTGGACTGGAACAAAGGAAACAGGACCATTTCTGGATGTCTGATAAAAAATACTCCAGAGGGATGACTAATACTCGAGTTTATTGCAGAATAAAGCATATCAACTCCAACCATCCACTGAAATAAAAAAGAAAAATAAATTTCGTCCTGGTTAACCAAGCCATTAGGATCAGTGGGCTAACCAAAATTCTCGAAGTATTAAATCATGTTACCACAGATCTACAGGCCATTGTAAGCTATACTGGAAGAGATACCTTCAGAAATCTTTAACAGGGCAGGAAAACTGAGAGGAAAAAAAAAAGAAGAATTAAAAACAAAGCTATTCTACCCTTCGACGAAAGAGCACTCAACAGACTAAATTAATTACTAAAGAAACTTAAGAGTGCGTGGTAGATAAATAAACGCTCAAAACATCAATTGATTTCTACGGTTTTTTCGAAGCCAATATGGATAAAATACTCAATGACAACCCTAGATAATGGTATTTGCCAACTTTATGAGTAAATATCTATCCAGAATTATTAATTCGTTACGCGTGATCTATTGCGCCACAGTTAAATGCACGAGGTTCCGGCGTCAGAGATTGTGCCTCAGAAGTTCATCATAACACTGGAAACAATTTTGTTTAAAACGTTGGCTAAAACAATTGTCTAGGATTGATATTGTTCAATTTTCGCAAATTGGCTTCAATAAACCTACAGTTATAGATTAATAATGCTTTTAGCGTTGAATTATGTGCCACGCCCTCTTAAAGAGAACACAATACGTATCCCCTTTCCGGAGAATAGAAACTATTCTACAGTAGGTGAAAGAAACACTTCAGCCGGACAACTGCCGCACAGTGGTCCCGACCACGATTACCAACGCCAAAAATCTGTAAAATGCTGAGCTCTGTCTCATATGATTGGTAATAAATAGAAACACAACGTTTAAGTACTTTAAACATTTTTTAACATTCAGAAATTAACTAATCTTGAATGTTTTTTATTTATTAGACAATTGTGATATGTTTGGTTTAATGTGTGAAAGCACTTGCATTTTTTCTTAAAAAACACTTAACCCCTATATTTACAGAACAATTTAAGACGGTTGGTATTTTATTAAGATAACTGAAGCCGCTGACCATTCTCATGTGATCTTTGTCTTGTATATCTGATTGACTAATGTGTGAGCTGAATTTTTATACTGCGCTGGGAGGAAAAGAAAACCAAGTTCTTTCCAAGATTTATTGTTGCCACAAAAAAGAGAGATGGGTAGAAAACTTAGAAATTTGATTAAAATTTAAACTAACGTATTTTCTTTAAAAATAATAAAATTTTATATATTTTATTGTGTAAACCTATTCCGTAAAAAATGAAGGTAAAAAAGGATTGTGCATGTGCACTACACTATTGTGGCTTAGGCTGAGGCTGGAGTCCAAAATGGTATAAATAAAATACTTGCCTAAATGTAGAAAATTTAAATATTGATATGACTGCTCTTCATCAAAATAACATTGGTGGCCAACCTCTTACAACTTTTTTGTCACACTTTTGTGCCAGAATTCAGTGCTACGTGACTACAAGCACTACGATCACTAATGACTGCAAATTGAAGAAGATGACGCTGTTTTACCACTAGATACAGACGGATAATCTTAGTAAGAAATTAAGAAAAAATAGTATTTATACAAACGGGTATTTGTAAATAGTAAATAGAAATAGAAAATTAACCGGAAATTCAGAACATCCAAAATTAAAATTCAAAACTTTCTGTAATCGCTCAAAATTACAAAAACAAGAAGTTATCAGCATAACTGATAAGCCTACTGTCCTCAAAGTGGGTGAAAGTTAATCCTGGAGGTTTTCACGGACATCTAGGAATACTAAATAATAATATTAATTAAGACATATGATTAACGAAATATACAAAAAAAAGTCAGTTTACGAAGCAATATACATGTAGGTAGTTTGATCAAATTGAAGAAAACATTTTCTGAGATGACACAAATATGTGACATGGTCGACGTTATAAAAATATGAACACGTGATTAAAGAAATACAAAATAGTCAAGTCATCTTTGTAGGTTATGTATTATATGTAATTCAAGTGTAATGAAATCCCTAAGGAAAATTCTTAACACTTATGGCATAGAATGCAGAAAATATAAAAATGGCCACCATTATGTAATGTTACAGTAAAAAATAAAGATGGCCGCCGTTTTGAAAATATGAACACATGATGAATGAAATGCCCAAAAGTAAAGTCAGCTTTGTATGTAGTATATGTGTACAAAGTTTGGTAAGATTCTGAAAAATATTTCATAAGATGTGTAATAATAAGCTAAAAAAAAAATATATATAGCTGCTTTTTTGAAAATATGAACACATAATGAACAAAATACATAATAGTCAAGTTAGCTTCGTTTGCAGTACACGTGTATCATGTTTTATGAAATTCTGAAAAACATTTCTTAAGATATGTAATACCATGTTAAAATTATGAACATGGCCGCCATTTTGATAATATGAATATAGAACGAATGAATTACTCAAAATTCAAATCAAATTTTTATGCACTACATGTGCACCAAGTTTGATGTATCTCTGAAAATACTTCCTAAGATATGTAATAGCCTACTAAAAATACGTAAATGTCTGCCATTTCGAAAGTATGAATACAGAATGAACGAAATATACAAAAGGCAAGTCAGATATTTATGTAGTATACGAGTACCATGTTTGGTGAAATTCTGAGTATTACTTCCAGATACTATGCTGAAAATATAAAGATGGCCATAATTTGGAAACTATGAACACAGGATGAACGAAATATGCAAAAGTTAAATCATCGTTGTATGTAGTATACGAGTACTAAGTTTGATTACATTTTGAAAAATATTTCGTAAGATATGTATTAGTATGCTAAAAATATATAAAATGGCCCAGCCTTTTTTGAAAATATTAACATGGGTATGGACGAAATATACAAAGTCAAGTCAGCTTTGTAAGGAGTATCTGTATACCAAGTTTGATAAAATTCTAACATATGGTTCCTTAGTCTAGCTTGATCTGAAAATTTTCGAATCCCCGCCATTTTGAAAATATGAATGGTCGTAAACGATATATATAAAAGTCAAGTCAGGTTGTTAAGTACTATATGTGTACACATTTTTATGAAATTCGGTCAACTGGTTAAAAAATTTTAGACGGACACATACACGCGCGCGCACGCACACACACACACACACACACACACACAGAAATGTGATCTCATAAACCTTCTTATTCCTTCGGAAAGTAGGCTAAGGCCACATTAAAAGATAATCGTAAACATGCGAGTAGAACATATTTCGCTGTATTCAAAGTGAAAATCAGTGAAACTGGGCAACTTTGTGATTAATTTTATGGCAAGCTAGGGTTCACACGTGTGTATATTTTTGTTACGTTTGTGACTGGATCAAGGTAATAACAAGCTATGGAGAACTTGAAACAATAGGAAAACTGCATGACAGCAAGGGATTAATCCCAGGATTTATTCTGTTGCGAAACAATCTAATTTTAGAGGCAGATACAGTACACAAAGGGCCGTGGTGTATAATTATACTAATAGTGGAAAATCAAAAGAATTTCTCGTACTATCGTATTTCGTAACACAACGCAACAGCCTGCGCATTGTAAGATTGGATGTTGGTTATGCGGTTGTTTGAAGACGAATCACAAATATCCAATAGCTACGCACCAGTTATCACAATCTCGGTCCGATGGTGACACGACAATAACAAAAGAAGAACGTCAGATATGGTAAGGTTAATTCTACTACAAGTTAGGAAGCTCAATGTTATTAGTTTGGCAAGGGAAAAATTCTGCTACTAGCAGCGCTGCTATCAGTAAGTGGAATACGAACTTTGCCGAGGGTTTACGAATGTAACCACGTGGTTATTGTTTCACGAGTCCAGTTCCAACTTCCGAGGACGCCATTTTAAAGGCTTTGATTGCGACTTTGAGGTTAACCTTAATGGCGTCACATTCATGAATCCTCGGTACAGAAATCTGCAAAGTTCATAATCCTTTTCTAACCGACACCAGCGCAGCTGGCGGCAGAATTTTTTCCTGGCCTAACTCGTCCATAAAGAATTAGTTTATCCGCCTGACCTGCAGTATAATTAACCTGAGATACGACAATTTTGTAATGTAACCTAACTAATACTAAACTTTCCCGCAATAAATAATTGTTCTTTGATGTAAGATGTGATCACGTCGATAATGGCTCCACCTCCCTGGACAGGTTTTACACTTTGCAGACCCAGGCCTGGCTCGAAGCAACGGCAAGAACTATCGCGCTAAACTGGCGCGCGGTGTTTATGTTGTATCGCTAGAACTATAGCAATTTTAGCGACGATCCTACTACTTTATTACTGGAAAGTAGGTACCAAAGTTCACAGCAGTTCCCTTAAGTAATTTCGTACCAATCTGAGAAATAGGTTTTGTGATATAGCTGTGTGAAAAGGCCGGTTTTGGCCATGTTGGGTGTCTCAAAAATAGCATTTACGATACACATTGTGTTTTGAAAGTACTTTATAAACCTTCTCGGAAACGATTTTTCTCTACATAGATACACACATTGCGAGTACGTAAGATAGTTTGTCCAATAAACGCATATTTCTGACCGACTGCAGCGTAGTGCCGCAGCCAGGGAGACAAGCGCCATACTATAAAAGTATCTTTCCCTCATAAATGTCATAGTCTAACAAAGAAGAGAGAGTTTTACCTCAGCGATGTGGATACAAGGAAACATTGTTTGAAAACAGTCCTGGAATGTAATACGGAAACACAGAGGAAATGCTGCACGGAGACATGTCACGGAAGTCCCTCTGTCCTGGGACGAATCATATTTCTGATACGCTCCTGCAGGCACAGAGGATATTGATTGTGTGTGTGTGTGTGTGTGTGACAGACTCGCCTGAGGTATACGTTCACATGTCATGACGATGACAGGTATTGAGATACCAATATGTCAGCTTTGTGACTAGAGAAGGCGACCCGCAATACATCCATCCCATATTCCTGTCGTGAGTATAACATCTTACAAACTATACATTTGCTTTGATGTAGTTATTTTATATCCTATCTAAAATTATAATATTAATCAATGGATTAACAGGGATTATTATCTTGTCTTCTGCAGCGGAGATATTTTAGTCAGCGATCAGCGGCCTTCTAGCTGACGTATTTTTTACACACAGAAAATGTTTAAGCATAGCCAAGCAAAAGAATGTTTGTAAATGTCGAAACAAGTATGTATTTGACGTAACAAAAATTTTGTTGGCTGAACGACATATGAAACGCTCCAATTATTACCTTTCTTATTCTAATAAAATATATATTCAATTCGACTAAACCATTATGTTGAGGTAACTAAATCAGCCAGACAGCTACATCCTTGGTTGAATTAACTGTTACGTGCTTGTTATACAAACTGTACTAACCCGTTTTCTCGGTGTAGCGTTCGGTGTTTGTAAGAGCAAAAGCCATAAGTGCGAACTAAACACACGTATCACGCCTCACTCTAGCCTCTAGGCTCAAGTCTCTGGACTGGCGTGTAGATACCTCGCCGAAAGTTCGCCTATAAGAGGCATTCAGGGGTGATACAATCATTTATGACATTACCACGTTTTTATTAACTAGTTTTCTGGCAAGTTTGTTTCTCGGTTTGGAACAAATGTGGCAATTAATTTTAAACGAACTACTTAATGAGCTAGAGCCTTGACATATTTAACATAACTCATAACTTGGTGACAATTAAATACTAACTTTCTTTACTGTCTGCCTGGTATCAATTTTAATTGT
The DNA here is from genome assembly GCA_003012365.1 of Medauroidea extradentata. Classification (NCBI taxonomy): domain Eukaryota; kingdom Metazoa; phylum Arthropoda; class Insecta; order Phasmatodea; family Phasmatidae; genus Medauroidea; species Medauroidea extradentata. The sequence goes on along the minus strand of PNEQ01038495.1, from coordinate 16,297 downwards.
TTGAAATCTGTTGCGAAATTTCACGCAAACAAGACATAATTACAGAAAATAATTATTTAAATATAACTTTTTCACTAAACAGTTTTTTTTAACGGACTAAAGTGTATGAAATAATTTAAGATTTAAGACGTACTTGGGGCTCGTGCAATATATATTGATACATTGATAGCACAAATAAATCTCAGTTTTATTGAACTGCATAGGATATGGACTGTTAGGTGAGTTTTCTCAACGACAGCTACTCCTTACACTTCTTACTATTATATTTTGCAGGCACCCTTTGTATTTCTTTCCTAAATCTTACAAATACTTTTATTGTAGATATTATTTTATGCGTTTTACACAGTTTTAAAAACGTGGTACATTAAAATCATCTTTATTTACATGATTTAGTGATGTTTTACCAAAATATATATATTGCGTACCTATGTCTTTCATAGTGTTCTCCACAAACATGTCATTGGTAAGAAATTAACTAAAATATTTTTTCGCCATTTTTGGCAGCGAGAAAATATTTTTTAAAATGGTGCAATGATAGATATAATTTAAAAACCTGACAAACCTGTAATTTTTTCTAAATGCTATTACTAAAAATACATTAATTCACGCATATTATAATGGAGTCTTACACCGCTAGTTGAATGTGTAGTTTATAAATTACAACAGTATTATTATTACAATTACGAAAAAAAATTATTAAGGTGGTTTAATATTGTATAAAATGCTTTCGGAATAAGTCACAATTTTTTTTACTTACGCATAACCTGATGACTCTGAAAAGACAAGACTATTATGTAACTAATTACGTCATTAACATAGGTCATGTTACAGATTTATAAATTTATAGTAAGGTAATATATTTTGCTACAGCGCGATTGTGATACATTTTACAAATGTATTTCTAAACAAATTAACAATACAAATACCAGTAATTCGAACTCGGCTTGTCAGTGGCGAAGTCAGGATTTGTATAAGGGAGAGGGGGGTGTAAGCTGAGAATAATGTCATTAACACTGACCACCTATTTAAAGTGATGGGTCCTGCCGGGAAATTTGGATTTCAAGGTGCAAAATAATATTTTTTTTTGCTGTTTTTCGTAATGGAATATTAAATATTATAATGGTTAAAATATTTTGAATATTTTAATATGATTATTTTTCGATTTCGTTCGCTGATTGAGGGGAAGGGGGAGGTTTAGAACTCGACAACACACCCCCCCCCCCCGGCTGCGCCCCTTCGTCCTTGATGCAGTAAATAAATACTACTTCAATTGAATTTGCGTGTTTTTGAAAGTCGATATGGAAAAACTTCTGGGCAAAAATCCTACCTAAATTTTTTTGCCAACTTTATAAGCAAACATTAACCCGGAATGATGCATTTATTAAGCTTGATCTCTCGCGCTGCAATGAAATACACGGGATTTCAGCGCCAGAGATTGTTCAAAAATACGTTACTCGAGAAGAGTTTTTGCTCAGAACATTAACAAACCTGTTGTCCAGGATTGCTGTTTATTTTATAATTTTTGCAAATTGGCTTCAAGAGACCTACAATTCTAAACCGATACTTTCAGTGCTGAAATATGTATCACGGACTCCTAGGCAATTTTAAAATAAATGAGGCCTGAGTGCTGGTGAGTTAGCATTTAGTGAGTTCGGAGCGCGACTAACCGAGAAGACAGAAGGGACGGGAATACCTAGATAAAAACCCACTTACTAAGAGCAACGTCCACTATTTTCCCACATACACAAACAAGGAGTGATGCCATCGGGACTCGAACTCGGACCGCCTTGTTGAGAAGGCGAGTGTCCTGACCACTAAATCATCGTGGTCCTAAATTGTGTTGGAAACAAAAGAAATGTAATTTAATATATTTCATTAATTTATTAAAATGTAGACATTTTAAGACTTGCTTTTCCCCCTAGTTAAAACCATTTATTTTTCATGTTTCACATGCAGGATGTTTAAAAATAGTATATTAATATTTCGAGTGCGCTCGTGCTCTTTGTAACCCAGTTTTTGTGTAGCTTGAATTGTTTACGTTATTATACTCTAATTCAGGGAACTAGGTTTCTTAACGTTCAAACCTGATATAATGGGATAGCGGAAATTAACTTGCAAGAGTGTACATTTAATTCATTATTGTAAATCCAGTAAAATTAAACAAGAATACGCATACTAAAGTGACTGTTCCCTATATTTCCTATAACTCAATATGGTTTATTGACAAGTTCTTTTTAATGTCAGAATTTACACAAAAATGGTACCAGCAACACTTTCTGGATGTAAACAGAACTGCATGTTTCTTTTACCGGTTGTGTAGTGTGTATGAGCTGTTAATGGAGAAGGGATACTCTTACCGGACATTTGATTACAATGTAATTTAACGTACTACCCATCCCATAAATTTAGACGCCTCCAGTGTTGTAGGGGAAAACACAAGAAACATATAATCAAACAGCAGCAAACCACGAGTGGAAAGAGCATTGTTGGTTTCGTACCCAATGGCCTTGCTCGGTGCAGATGTGATGTGTTTAGGCATAAAATACAACTCGTACTCTGCCTTCAATACGCTTTCCTTAAACATCCCAGTGGAAGATGGTACATTTATATTGATGGATGGTTGATATCTGCTACGTAAGGGAATTTGGCACTGTAATTATTTCATCAGAGTAGTTATCGCTAGGTTCATTATCTATAGATTCAACCACTTTGTTAGGAACGTGTCAGTAGTGTTTAATGGATATCCGGAGGATGGTGTCCTCAGGAGTACAACAGCTGCTGAACGCTTGCGTCGCTACACTACGATTCCTTGCAAAGATATATTGTTTAATCAGAGTTTCCCAGGAAATGCTGTTATCCAATGACAAGCACAAACGACACCTGACTGACCTTCTGTGCTTATAATTTGAAGACCAGGATATTGAGACTAAGGTAGCTTCAGAAGATGCAGACAGTGACTTTGTGAGAAATGCATTGCACGAAAGTACATCCTTAGAGAACGTTCTGATAGTTGGAGAGGATGTGAACCTAGATATTCACAATGGCTTAGGTTCGAGCAACGATAATGTCTATTTCCAGAAAAGTGGCAAAGGTGAGTCAGTCTGCGTACAGTTTTCGACATTTTCTTTCAGTCGAGGCGAATTGGAAGGCTACCCGCGATTTGAAATTTTTATACGCATTCAATATGCACAACACCACCTCTACTCATTTTTGCAAGGAAATATCCAAATTGTTAAGCGTTCTCTAGAACAATCATCGTGTAGTGGATCTAACTACAGTTCTCCTGCAACCAGATGACAGTCATGAGAAGTTTAACATAGCTGGAGATAAGTGTCTCTTGGCTCTTTTGGGAGGGGGGAGGGGGCATCAACGACTCTCTACCGGGGTCCACGACACCAAGTTTTCGCGAAGACATCAACTGCCAATGTGAAGGTTTTGTCTCGTTCACTTTCAACAGAAGATGCTGCCAGATACCAACTTACCGAACCTAACTTCAAGTGCAAAAGTGGTTGGGGTGGAGAAAGAAGCATGTGATTGTGGTTGGACGAGAAGCTAGAAACATTCCTCAAGTATATTTACCGTAAGTGCAAGAAAGGATGTTCTGTGAACTGTAATTGCCACAAAGCAGGGTTTTGGTTCTTTGGTGTACGAATTCTGCTTTGGAAAACATACTTAAATGTTCACGTCGTCCAGATTGATAACATAGACGAAGATGACCCGGACGATCCACTACATGGGATAATGCGGATAGAGCGACAAACAGCGATGTGGCTGCACGGCTCTCTATTAGAACCCTCAAGGCGAACAAAATATACATATTGACCATTTTTACTACCGATATTTCAATTAATATAATATTTAATGCATATTTCATTCCTTACACGTAGTATCTTGCTTTTAATTCATTAAAATACCCACAAATAATTACGGACGTGTTTCATTCTTTTCTAGTAAAATATAATATTAAAACTTATTTGCACAAAACAGGAAAACTAATACATCTACAACATGTGTCATATTGTGCTTATATTAAATCTAAATAAAGTTACTTTATATTGTTTTCATATGAATTTCCTTGTAGTATTATTAGTTTTGCTGATATTTGGCTCGGAACTTGAAAAATACTAAAATTTTCCCTTTCTGGGAAAAAATGTCAGTTTGAAAGTTTTGTATATCGGGAAGTATTAAACGTAGATAGTTGCAGCATAAGTCAAATTTCTAATAAAATTCCATATATGTAGAAACTAGCTACTTAAGACCAGATTTTTTAAAAATGGGTTTCAGTTGGGTTTTGAGTGAAAATGTAGTTACGATATTAGAATTTCTTTACTAATTAACTAAGCCGCGTACGTAAAATGTGAAAAGTTCGTGGGAAGCGCCACGGTGTGGAGGACAGGTCATGGAATTTCGGTACAGTTTATTGAAGTAATGTTGCGAAACGGGCGAGTTGAGATTGTTAACAAATTTAGTAGAGGACATTAATTTTCGCTAATTCATTCGATGATAATATATATTTTTAAACGCCTGTTATTTTATATAATTTGCGTGGTTTCCACGGTCTTGAGGACTGAAATACCAACAGAAAACCAGTTAAAAAATATATTTAACACTATAATATAAGTTGTACAATTGGCTATTTATTACGAACATAGCCAATGAACATACGATGATCGTTATAAATCGCACATATGACTACGAAGTATACCCAGCAAGTCGTTGGAACACGTGAAATGACCGGGTCTCTATTGATTGGTAAATAATTGGTAAACATTGTACTTAGCTATGCCCCAGTCTTCGACTACGATATAAGTGTTGCAATATTTGAGGAAAATTTTACCTCAATACATTTTACCTGGACTGAACGATGTCCACAATTCACATCAGTCATGTTCCTGCCTAATAAAACTTCTTAATTATGTAGCTGATAACACTCAATACGTAGTGTTCCGCACGTAAATGTGTGTATCGTAAACACACACTTATTGTTTAGTTCTGACAGATTATTAGTAAACGCTTAAAATTTAGTGAAATATTTGGTGATACGTTCTAACAGAAACATGTACTTTTGTCAGCAACTGGTATCTTGAAACATTCTAGAGAATCTGAGCCAACGAGGTGAAGAAAGAACTGCAGGGACAGCATCATGCTGTATTACTGTATTTCAATAGGCAGCCACTGAGCAATCGCTACTGCGCATTTAATTAAATCCATGCGTAGTCTATATATCAGTGAACATTTATGTTTTCTGGTCACTTAAAAGTATGTGGTAGATAAATAAACGCTGATATTATCTATTGATTTCTACACTTTTTTTCGAAACCAATATGGGTAATGTACTCAATGACAATCCTAGATAATGGTATTTGCCAACTTTATGAGTAAATATTTATCCTTACTAATTCGTTACGCGTGATATCTTACGCCGCAGTTAAACGCACGAGGTTTCGGCGTCAGAGATTGCGCCTCAGAAGTTCGTAACACTGGAAATAATTTTGTTTAAAACGTTGGCTAAAATTTTTTGTCTAGGATTGCTATTGTTTAACTTTCGCAAATTACCTTCAAGAAACCTACAGTTATAGATTAATGATTTTAGCGTTGAATTATGTACCACGGCCCATTAAGAATAAGTAGAGTCACTGATTTTTGGTGTAAAGAAGTTCGCATCAATTTGTTTAATGCCCAATGTTCAAATTGCAGCTCAACTTTGAGGTCAGGAATTGGATGTTTGTAACTCTAAGTTTCCCGTAGTTGAATCCAAATAAGAGCCTCGTGGTGACGTAGTGACTTTTTTCTGATGGGCACAGTCGAATGAACGACACCTCAGCACAAACACACTCTGCCAAATAACCATGAAGCATATCTATACATGTACAGTACATGTAAGACAATTGAAACATGTTGGTGCATAGTTCTGTCCACCAACAATCACTGGCTCCGTCTTTAGGACAGTGAACATTCATCTGTTCCTAGTCTCTTAACAGTAAGCTATGCATTTTAAAAGCAATTTAGAAAAGTCGGATACAGCTAACACATCCGCTTACTCGATGCATGTTTCTCGTCGTGTATACACTGCAGCGTGTAGGCAACTCAATTTCACTCGGAGCGCGCGACAATTTCCTTTCCAATTTTCCGTCTGTCCCGTTAGGTTACGTACCCCTGCATACATTTGACACAGATCAATCAGCATTCACTGGAAGTGCATCTGACAAATTAAACTGATTTTTATCTGCTTGGGAATAGTTGAATTATTTTATATCTTTGAGAATAATACATTTTAAATATCTTCTGCCTTTGAGAATGATTTTTTGTAATATTCGTTCTACATAAAATTCGTTTACTTCGGCAGGCATTTATGGGGATAGGAAGACATACATACATACATACATACATACATACATACATACATACATACATACATACATACATACATACATACATACATACATACATACATACATACATACATACATACATACATACATACATACATACATACATACATACATACATTCATACATACATACATACATACATATATATACAAACAATCATACACACTTAACCATGTGTTATGGTGATATATTTTAAACAACTATATTAACGTTAAGAAACGTTAACGCAGCCGGCTAGTTCGTACTGGATTGTTTCACATTATATTTCCTCCAGGTCTGCAAAATAGTCAGATGGTAAATAGTATTTCTTGGGGTGTTTTATTAATTCGCTTTGTTCGGTACAAATATTCCAATTAAAACTAACTTCCCGGAGAGCTAAGGACTTGAAACTTTAACATATCTTAGAACTTGACGAATATGAAACACAAGACGAAAAAATTATAATATATATTTAATAAATAAGCACTTTTAATATACCACGTTTTTAATACTTATGATTACACGAAATCACGCACAAAATTAAAATGCAGAAAAAAATATTTAAATTAAATATATTTAATATTCCAAAACACTTTTTGAGTTATGTAAATATCGGCCCAAATTATTTTAAAATGATATGCGACTGCAAAATATTAGCCTATGTTTAAAGCGAGCGAGATGGAGCAACAGAAATATGTTGGACTCGCATTCAGGGGGACCTGGGTTTGATCCCCGGCTTCAGCTATCCTGGTTTTTGGTTTCCATGGTCTCCCAAAATCACTCCAGGCGATTGCTGGGATGGTTCCTAAACAAAGGCCATGGCCGACTCCTCTCCCAGCTTCTGTCATTGTATCAAGTTGTGTGTCGCCGTCTAAAATGACCTCGCTTTCGACAAGACGTAAAGTCCGCTTACCTTAACTTACTATTAATATTACATCATACAATAATAGGGAGATCACGGAATAATTCCTACAGGCGAGTTGTCGGCTAGAAGACTGCACTAGTACAGTGACTTGCTCCTAGAGGCTAGGAAGAGATGCGATGCCCATGCCGTCTCACCCATACTGCCTCCACACTTCTAGGCCTTGAACGCGCAAAATAAATTCACCCACGCGACTACCGTAAAACCTCGAACAAATAAAAATGTTCCAACCAGGCGGCGCTCTTTTCAGGATGAAAAATTCATTACCGAATATTTTATATGAAACTATAGGGAAAATTAGTGTTTTCGGTAAGTCATATTTTCGGAAATAATGCACTAGAGGAGAATATTAAAAATTCAGATGGTTTCTGAACAGAGAAGAAAACTAACTCTCTCGCTGGATTATTTTGTAACCAAACAAAACTTCGGGACAGAACTCGGAATCTACATCCCTTACTACCACATTAATATGCACCGGAGATAGAGAAGAACTTATAATGATATGCACCGCTCTTTATGCACGTAACTTTAAATTCCGATCTAAATTAAGAAGTAGAAAAACCAAATACATCATTTGTAACACAACATCTTGGAAGTTTGATTAATTTCATTGTATCACTGTTTATTTCACCATTAATTTTTACGTTGTAATTTTCTTGAAAATGTTGGAGAGAATTCTTAACAGGAGATGTGTTTACATGTGTAATGTCTTTGTTAGATACTTGCAAGAACGCAGGATTTTTAAAATGTTTTACTATAGTTAGTGCTTGATTTTCATTTCTTATAGAAGTGATAATAGTATGATAAAAATATATTCTGTTTTAATATATAAAAATTTATTGAATATTATCATATGACATATAATTATTCTTATTTCTTTTCAATCTAATAATGACCCCATGGTAGTGTTTTAATATCATCACTAAGAATAGCTCTTTAACATCTTCGGGTCTAAGCGATTTGTTTCTAGATACAACTGAATACAACTCCTGCTTCTTACTTCTTATCAGATTCATATTTGCGTACAATTTTTTTTTAAATTAGCAATTCTTATAAACGTCGAATGTAATTCAATTTTTAACTACAACATTTAGAAAGCCTTTCACACATCTCCGACATTTAAAGCATATAATTTTTTATTTCTGTCCAATTATTTTTTACATTGTTTTCATCTTTTACTTCGCCAACAACATTCACACCAACTAATGGCATACCATATGCATTGTCTATTTTATAGTCTGAAGTATAATTTCATATCACTGCAGAAGTCTGGTGTTTTGTGTGAGAAATAAAACATTCCGTATCCATACAAAAAAATTCAATGTAACGTTCGTACATTGGTTTCATCATATATGAATATCATACGTATAAGTCTTTGACAAATCTAGAATACTCATTCCAACATATATTGGTTTATTAAAATAAATTTTTGTTTTGTACATGGGAATTGCAACTAAAGATTCAGTAAATATAGTTACATCTTTAATATTTTGCTTGAAAATTAAATATTTTGTAATTTTTGAACGATTCTTGCAATGGGAGCAAGTAAGAAACTAAGGAAATTTTTCGGACATACGCCATCGCAGCCAATGGTGTGTCACAGAAGACCCGAGAATACACACAAACAAACAGAAAAGTAAACAAACAAAAGGACTTTGTTTGCAACTGGCAGACATAGGTAAACATGTCCGTTTGAACGAAAAAGGCTTTGAAACAAAATCTTATGACGTTAGTTTAAAAATTGACTACATATCATAATTGTAAGGGTTGCACGAAGCAAAAATCGAGATTTTTTAATATCTTTGGTCAAAAAATCTCCAGTTATAAATGTGTGTGCAAAGAACAATACTGCTGAAGAGAACAAGCAATCAGTTTCTATTGGTCTGAAACATGATGTCATTATTTTGAAGAAAGATATTTTCTGTGGCATGGGATTTTGGTTACGCACATTACAATGCAACGTTATTTTTTTATTTACACTAAACATCATGCAAATATGTGTTCATTAATCTCGTCGACAACTTTTCTGGTGGAAAATATCAATATGATACAATTTGTGAACGTATTTAGTGAAACAATAATATTCATCAAGCAAGATGAGTTGCGGGAATTTGACTGCGAGTGTAATTATTTCTTATTAGTTGCAGATAGAACGAGCGTAGAGAGATTGTCGTTTAGCATATATAGAATGTGTTAGTTATGTAATTTACCTGAAGCTAGCATTTGTTGTGTGTGGTGTAGTATCTATATTTCGGCAAAGTTGTTAGAATCCTTCAGTGTGTGATTTGTTGACTAGGTACTGAAATTGTGACTCGTGTGTTATAGTTTACTTACAAACGATTGTTTTTAGACTGAACTTGTACGTTTACGTTAACTTTAAAGGCGAACTCTTTAAATATTTCTTGTTTAGAGGTATGGAAATTAATTTCTGTTCAAGTAACTGTGCATCGAACTAATATTATCAATAAGCTTAACTATTATTGTTACAACGTCGAAAAAATTTCAATGTATTGTCTCAAGAAAGCTCTTCTTAACCTGCTGAATTACAATAAGTTGATTCCCAACAGTATATAAACATAACTTTCACCAATAATACAATATAATCAACTTAAAGTAAATCGCAAGCTCCTGATGCCTACTGCTGGAAATTACGCATATTTTAAATTTGTTTATCAAGCCCTACTTTAAGTTCCCTCTTCATTAGTTTAAATCATTATTATGAATTCTCACTTATCGGTCTTATAATTACGATAACTTTGTGAAGAATCTGGCTTATAGTAGCCAAATGGATCCCACAATGTTTCTATATACAATCAGAAGTCAACAACTAGCATAACATGCAACATCATTAGAAGCAATTTGTTCACAACAATAATGTTTTTGTTTTTATATAATATTAAATTATTTATATTAAACCCAAAACCTGATTACAAACCAGGTTTACAGGTGACAGAGCTATGAACAGACGTTTACGGAAGGGATTGGCAAGAGACAGAGGAAGCCACACAATATAATTACTAGGCGTTGTGCTGCAAAGTAACTATATGTGAACAGAACAGTAAAGAGAGTGGTTATGAATGGGAGAAGAGCATTGAGTACGCTGGGAAGGGTACTGAAGTTAGCTTGCCGTGAATACACCAACGTTAGAATACACAGCCAGATAACGGGATAGGTGCAAGGAAGAGCAGCGAGATGGGTGAAAGGTATGTGAAGGAAGTATGCAGAGGCAGGATAGAGAGACGAAAGGTAGTTACAGACCATCTGTAACGAAGGAAGTGGGACAGAGTTCATTGAAGAACAGTATGATATTTGAAATACTTGTCAGGATGTACAGAGTTGTGAATGGAGAGGAAGGCTGGGGAAGGTTAAGTTATTACATTTCCACCCACGGGAGGGTATACAGATGGAGAAAACAGCAGTAACTATGAGAAGATAGAAAGTGTGTGAAGGAGAATGGCAGCGGGGTAGACAGGTCGTTGATGTAGTAGTGGAATGTTTTGCAGGATGACTGGGTGACACGTAAAAGGGGTTTGAAAGGTTCAGGAAGGGTTTGGGGAAGGTAGTCTGAATTGAAAGTGATCTCACCACATGTCGAGATCCCAATAGCGAGTATTTCTTTATAACTGTTATCATTCCATTGTCTAGGTACGTAAAGCTCCTCGGGCAACTAGAAAAAAAATATAGCAGATTCCAGACAGTTCATTTTAAAATAGGATAGATGATTACATGAAACTAACATGAAATATCGGTGTTTATTTTACCTTAAGGCATAAAGTACTTAATGCATGCCCTATGTTGACCTATGTGTTCATTTAACAAAGAAAAAATAAAATTAATTTTCTGAGAAAAGCTGTAATGTTACAGGTGAACTTTTCCTCTCGTGAATGCAATTTATAGGGCGTGGATAATTGTATACATATGTTCTTTTACATGACCTTAACGACCAGCACGTAACCTACACTCATCACAGCCATTTATACGTACAGGCCAGTTCCCTCTATTATACTTTGAGTTAAATTTTTTTGCTAAAACTCTTGCTACTTCAAAAACTAAATTTCTGCTTACCCCTTCTTGTATAGCAATTGGTTAACACCTTGGTATATAAATTGTTGGTCTAGAGACACTATGAAGCAAGACAAACAACTGACGTATAATTACATCACTCTAGCTTCTGAATATAGAGTGAATTTAATTCAAATCGAAGATAAAGCATATACATCCTAAACCTATAACTGTACCATCGATTGGAAGTGTATAATACACTAGTTTTCAGGATCATTATTTAACAGCAAAATATTTTTAAAAAAGTATATACGTAATAAATTGTCATTTATCATTACCAAACGTAAATTTTAATGTGATTAATTTATGGGTATTTGTGAACAACTTCAGTTACTGCTTATGATCGAAGCTTATTTATTCCATTGCACTAAGAAAATTAGGTGGCTCCAGATCAATATAATTATGACGATAGATCATGTCTTGATCTCTTTTCGGGCAACCCTTTTGGGCGATGACTGGAATTTATCTGCCAAATGATCTTAGTATATTGTTGAACTTCTTTCATGAGACCGGGAGTAAGTGAGTTATAAGAAAATAAATGAACGCAAACGATCACCCAGACAAAAAAAAAAAAAAAACGAAGGAAAGAAACTCAGATTATTCCGCAAAAGGAATTCCATCGAAACAACAGACAAAAAGTACAACCACAAACAGACAAAAAAATGAACGACAAAAAAACTGGATGTAGACGACACAGCAGATACACATATACCTTAAAGTGAACGAAAACAAAATAACATCGTAACTGTTGATTAAGGCAATAAGAAACAGACGAACACAATGGTCCCCTAGAGACAAAACAAAATGCGATGTTTCGGAGCCTACAATCTGTCCCCGTCTTCATGCACATTCACAGTCCGAGGAGAATCTGCATCAAAGTATGGACACTTTTTAAATTATTCGTGACCAAATGGGTTTCAATTCTTTGGTTTTCTGGCTAAACGCATTTATGTTACTAAATATAATTGCCATTTTTTTATTTTACTAATTATTTTGCTTGCTTCCAGTATCAGTGAAGTAGTATTTTCTCAGAATATTCTTTGGCTATTGTACCAGGCATGTTCTGCTAAATAAGATTTTTGAATTGCACCCTTCTTTACATTATTTTTGTGTTCTTTCATGCGTGTAGATTGGGTCTGCCAGTCTCTAAAATGTACACACAGCTCTATTCACAGTGGATATGATATTGATTTGAGTTTGTGACTAGTCTGACTTTCGTTTTACTTTTGTAACAATGTTTTTCATGGAATTGCCTAATTTGAAAGTTGTTTGGCGTCCATATTTAATATGCAATCGTCTTATATGGGGTAACCACATTTCCCACAGGTTTCTTGGTATGTTTTTGGTGCCTGGGTGCTCGTCTGTGTTCATTTAAATTCTTGTAATTCATTAACTGAATTCCTTGGGGAAATCTGGTAAATTTGTTGGCTTATATTTAATCCTACGATATTAGATTCTCTGGCGATAGTGGTATAACTTTATACGTATCTTGTTATTATTTTAGATATTTCAAATCAAAATACATACAAAATTCGAATCGTTCTTAAAATTTAATGTGTATTTCGTCCAATAATTTGGTTTTAAGGAAATAATTGCACAATTTGAAATCACTATTTGTTATTTATGTCTAAATATTCTAGATACGTTTTATTAGCCGTAAGAGAAAAGGTTTCCATGTATATTGGTTATTCATCTTAGCATCTTTCTTTCAACATTGTGATATTCCTACACGAATACCTTTTCAATTATCATATCGTAATCTGTTAAAAATGCTAAATTTACTTTCGTACGTTTTAACACTGCGTCTAATTATGATACTGGGACTGTAAAATACCATGCCGGATACAATTTATAAATTTTAATACAAATATCTTAAAAATTTTCAAATATATCTGTGAATGTTAACACATCTGTTTTATTATGTCTCGTTTATTTATTTTTTAAAGATTTCATATTAATTTTTTCCAACCTTTTTGTGCAAATTAAACTATCCATTTTCTCTTATAACTAAGTTGAGTAAAACTTCGCAAGAAAAACACTTACACATCTTCTGAAATTGGTTTTTAGAAAGATTGTTAGAGGCTTTGTAATTACTACAAGCTATTAACTTAAATGTATCAATAAATCTTAAATTTAGAGCATGATTTGCGTGTTTAGCAAAATTAATATATTTTCCTTATTTGTTTGGAGTTAGGTCGATTTCATTTTCATCTGTGCCATGATTTCTTATGTATAAATGTAGGTCAAATCCAGATAAATTATGTATGCAAACTGGAACTAAACGTGGATTTTGATAAGATAAATTACATTCTGTGTGTGCTGCTCCACGAAATTACCAGTGAGATGATCATAATCTCTTACTCGATCGTCACCCAAAAGTTTCTCACATATATTACAATGTGTAGCTCTTAAATAGTTAGACTATTTATTCTTCGGTAGTTATAGGTATCATATTTATTGCATTTTTGTGTATATAGTTAGCAAATTTTGTTACATCCTTTAACATTTTAACACATATCTTAGATGCATCAGGTCCTTCGTAAGTTACTTGTGGTTTGAAATCACCATGTTCGTTTTTGCTACTATGTAAATACGTATTGTTTTGTATATAATTCATCAATATTTGTCTCATATGTGTCTATTCTTTATTAAAAAAACATTTGAAGTTGGCATATATTGCAAATGTAACTCTCAAAGAGTGATTGTAATTCTTATATTTTAATACATAATCTTTTTTATGTAGAAGATTTATTCGAACAACTTTATGACCACTATAATAAACTTCGTGATCATTTAAATTTTTTCCGGGGTAGAAATATTGTCAACCTCAATCACAAAGACATTTTTTACGATGATTCTATAAAATCTGTTATCTAATAAGTCTCTAAAGACTTTTTATCCAACAATAGTGATCGTTATTTTCATTTTTGTTGTAGAGTAGGTTAACAATTAGTCAGATTTATTTTCTGTTATTCTCAGTTGATAATATGTATTAACCGGTTAACTTTTGTTTTCTCTTTCACCATTTTTTTTTTCTTCGTATGCATAGACGTTAATATAAATTTCCATTCTCTTCACAAATGTTGGGATTTTATCTAATGCCATTTGAAATTGCAAGTGTGTAAGTACGCCATTAAATTCATGTTCCAATGATACGTAGTGTTTGACTCTTTCTGGTTGAGTATTCACTGGCTAAAGCGACAGCAGCAGGTTTCACAATTTGCATAGTTATTGAGGTTTTCCTAGGGAATTTTATTGTTTGATGGTTTAGGATCTTTTATCGCTCCATAAATTGTAGAACGTCACAACTGGAAATATGGAATTTTTAAGAATAGAGTTGCAAATATTATCATTACTTTCATTTTGAACATATTGAGCTCATCAGTCAGCGAATATAAATATTTTTGAAACTAAATTTATGTCGTTATTTTATTTTAAATCTTCTCGTTTTAAGTAATTTTTTCAAGTTACTAACTCAAAATCCGTACCGTATTTTCTGAGTGGCGATGTTCTTATATCTATGGAGTGATATGTAGTCTGCTTCTCAATTGTCTCTTTATGAGGGATAATTTGTAATCATGGCCGCAAATTTCAAACTGTACATAAGGTTCTTGTGGATTTATCCTCGGATTAGTTCTAGGTAGGGGTCTAAGTCCCTTATGCAGTTTGCTTTTCAAATGTCTCTTTATCGCAGATAGTTTATAACCATATTTTTGCAAATACTGAATACTAATTTTACACTTTTGTGAATTCTACTTCTCAGATGTCTATATTTGCGAGATGGATTTGTAATAATATTTGCAAGATTCGCATTGAACTTGATTTTCTCACGATTTCTTTGCCTTTACATAAACATTATTTTTAAACTTTTACTCTTGCCGTGCAGTCTCAAAAGAAAATTTTACATTTGCTTTCTTCAATACGGTTTTATCTCCACTGTTTACTTTCGTCTCCATTTAATAGAGAATAGTTATAAATTTTTTTAGATTCATTTTCTGGGATTAGTACCACTTTAATTTTGAACACAATTGTGAAAAATTATACTTTTTGAGTATATTCAGATCCTTTATCAGATGATAAAGAAGAATATAACGTTTTCGATAAAGTAGATCGCAACAATGAACATGAAACACTGGAGAACGCTGACAAATCTAAATCATTTGAGGTATTGAAAAACGAATGTACACATGTCTTTCAAAATGTTCGAAGAATAGGACATGTTGCTCCAATGTTTCAAATTAGGGACTTTTATGTTGTAAACATAAGTTTAAATATTGTGTAAACCTTCATAAAAATAAGATTTTGTGATGTGGAGAAAAACGTGATGAAATATTTTATTATTTTTTAAGAAATCAGACATTTTGAACCACTTTTTACACATCAATTAATTTTTTAATAACAATTGATGTAATTCAATACCTTAACAACTTTTTCCCAAATGCATCTGTTTTACACTTCAGGGTTTTCTTTTTAGAAGAAATATGTGACATTCCCGAACCTCGTATTTTTTGGAAACACAATATAATATTTTCTTGAAAAGCGCACTTGTCGTCGAGTCGCATTATCTTGATCCATGTAACATGTTCAAGAAAAAAGCATTTTGTCCCAGAACGAACATTTCTCTACTACTGAAGTTATGTTCATTGATGTCTGTAATGCTGGTTAAGTACTAAACAACCTGTTATACGAGGGGGGGGGGTGTTAGTACTAACATTAAATTCTCGCCTGTCAAATTCAACGTCCGCTATACTGCCCAGCTAAGCATAAGTGCAGTAAGTGACAAGAAGCTGATTTTAAGAAAACACCATCTAAAGTTTACCCTCTTGCTGTATTTTGTCAGTGATACTATTTATAACTTTCTTTTGTTTAGTCATTGGATGTATTCATATCAGACATAAGTAGCAAGGTTTACGTTAATAATCTTGCCATTAAATTTGAAAAG
>PNEQ01038494.1:0-40760 GCA_003012365.1 Medauroidea extradentata | reverse complement strand
CATCATGTTTCGGATATGCTTTTAGTCACGTAGGCCACCCTCGAAGGGTTAAGACGCAGTTGGGACAGGTATCTATGACGTAGGTTAGGCGGGTTTCCCACTATGAGCCACCCGGGCTTTGAGTCATCGGCCAGCCCTCAAGGTGTTACGAAACAGCCGCCGACCACTGGCCTCCAGGAACATGGCACGCAACAATATACTTGTGATTTAGAACCAATAAATGTTATATTTAAGGGTGTTTAAGTGCGATAAAATCATAATTTTTTATTTTAAATAAATATTTTTAGTTTTGTAGATGCTACTTGTTGAGTAGATTTTTCTCTTACGAAACAATTTTAGCTCAGTTTTCTCATAACGGGGTGTCAAAGTCAAAATTTGCTTGTTTACGCTGCCATGTAAATAGTGAACACCAACTGACCTACTCAAACAAAATAATTCACTGTGAAGTTACATCCCATGAACATTACAATAAAACATTAATGAAACCAACACCGTAATATATTAAATTTAAAAAAAATCTCAAATATTCAGGAAAAATATTGCAAATTCAGCAAATTTTTTAAAATACAAAAACAACTCTCTGAATTTTTTCCAATGTTTTATTACGCAGCCAATGTTATGTTATTTGACTGTGAATTATTCCATGTACGTAAGTAAATTGGTTTTCACTATTTGCATGGTAGCAGAATATGCAAATTTTGACTTTGACGCACCATTATGAGAAAACTACGTCAGCTAAAATTGTTTCGTAAGAGGAAACTGCACTCACACTTATAGTCTAGATAACTAAGACTATTTCATATAAATATAAAATTTTGACTTTATCGCACTTGAACACCCTTAATATCTGGTACAAATAAAAATAAAAACATGTTGATGAAAATTTGTCGGCAGACCGCGCCCTTTAAGCAGACGGAAACTCGAACAGTTTACTTAACTAATTTTTAAAGCAAATATTTTTTTAATGTTGTAAATTAATCAACATTTTCAACATTCATAGTATGTTATTACGTTCGGGCTTATTAATATATCATAGATTTCCAAAGACATTCCCAATCATAACACAAAGATTACGAGTGTTAAGGTGGAAAATGTATCTTCACAAAAATACATTAATGCATTTCAATATAAGCAAACACGTTTATTGCTACTGTCAGAAAATTAGAAGCAACCCGTACGGGAACTCGACAGTACTTCAATATGTACGAGGGGAATTATTTATAAATGATAGAAGAAAATAATAGTTTCCTTGTTCTTTGCAAGAAAGTAAGTTTCTAAATTTTTTAAGAATACGACACACATTGCTTTAAATTTAAAACAAAATGGGTTCAGTATTTACTATGACTACAAAGTAATTTTGAACTGAAGTAAAGACAACAGTTTGTTTTAAATATACAGTCATTTTCATTTATATGAGTACATAAAACTTAACATTTTTGACACTAAAGGATTTTTCCTTAGTTATTTTTCAGACCGGTGCCAATAACTCAAATATATATTATCCCAAAGCTTTGAAAAATTGTGAGACGATGTGCAGCTACACGATGCACAATACTGTAGTCACTTATTATTATTTTTAATAATGCGCCATTCGTCAGCAAATAAATACTTTGCTTCATTTTGGCTTATTTCCACGGCAAAATACGTGGTACTTTGGGTGACGAAATCTAAAAAACGTTCAGTGTATTGCTACAAAAATATTCAGCAACACATTTTGACATATTAGTGTCAGAACTGTAATGCAAAATTTTGATATGAGTATTAGGTAACAATAAAAATGAAATTTTCGAATTCACTGCAAAATTAAGAAACAAGCGCTTAAGGAGAACTATTATATAGTAAAACGCAATGGATATAAGTAAAGTTTTTTTTAAATAACTAACAGAGATATGTAATCAGTATTTCAAGTGTAATTTTCGCGTTCCGAAGTTGTGATGCCTGTGGAACTATATTTTAAAAATGTTTTAATTTTAACTGCACAGCTACATCGCGGAAATAAACAGTGATCGCTTCGTTTATGTATTTCAAGACACTGGACTGTGGATGGAATACATAAGTACCAGGCTGGTAATGTTATACTCCAGGGGATTGAGGTGTGTACTGGGCAATTTATTTTCCCTCGACTTGCAAAAGACAGTCGCACTGCTGCGGTGGCAGCAAATTGAAAAAGTGCTGGTTAAAGTGTCTTGAAGGAAAACCGGAGGAAGAGGAAGAAAAATTGCCTTCCCTCGGTAACAACACGTTTGATCAAGTACGGCGTGGAAGGCTTAGATAGGCTCGTCCGGGGAGATATAAGGTGTCTCCGCATTTCCTACAAAATCAATATAGGGCTCCTGGGAAAGATACTCCTCTACCGTATTACGAAACACGTCCCAGAAACATCGAATACATACCCACTGCAAACTCTTCCGTTTACTCTGCTGGTTCCGTTATATTGAATACCAATCAATTTATTATTCAGAAAATAATGCGTGTATTTTTTAAAAAGTAAAATAAAAATACTTTTGCAGCAAATTATGTAGGAACACAATCGTTACAGATACATACAAATCTAAATTTGTTTGGCGTAAGATACTGTCAAAACAACCCACTGTCAATTTTTTTCCAAAGGTCTACTACTCGATGATGTTATATTTTGAATAATCCATCTTACACGAGTAGATAAGAACTAGGTCTAATTTACCATTGGTATATATTTCCAATAATTACCAACTTTTGGGTAGTTTTTGACGAATGAAAATCAGTTTTTGGGGATTATAAACGCAGAATGCAAAAACAGCCGATGTTAATATTTAAAAGCACCCTCGCCTACACATTGGAGATCTAATCGATCGGAAAATTCAACGTAAATTACGTTGTCAGTGATAGCTTTTAAATATTCAAAGTACATTCCAGTATTTTCAGAAATATTCTGGTTCTGTTCCAGTTTTTTTCCCGCATTCATCTAAGCCCTGATCATTTATATTGCATCTACTTCTGGGCATACTATAAACACCTGTGTATATAACATCGTTGAAACCAACTTTGCAATCGTATTTTATTTTAAAAATTTCGACTGTGAATCACTTTTACTCGAGAGTGCTAAGAAACTTCTAATACCTATGTACTTGGAGATGTACCTGGTACATAGGCTAACATCACGTCTTGGCTTCAAAAATGTTAACGACGGAGTAAATTACTCTAAATGAATGTAGATCTGAAGGAAAAGACTATGGCATATAGGTAGCATGCATTTGGTAATCATTCATAAACACGCGGAAAATCCAAATCTTGGTAAGCGAATGAGTAACTTTGTGGCAAGTTCTGAAGGAGCCCTATTTGTACTGCCCAGTAAAATGTATAATACAGACACTATAAAAATTATAAATACTGCGAAAACAATTGGGATGTGCCTAAAAAGACACGAAATATTTGTCTTGGCAATTAAAAACTCTGCTCTGAAACCATTGAAACATTTTCTTTGGGCTGTTTAAACAAAAAAGTTACACATGTTATACACAGCAAAAATCATTCAACGTGATCTGTGAAAGTTATGGCGTCGAATTCTCGCAGTACAAGTTAGCACGTGCATATTATCATTATTCGCAAAATTCTGTAAACATCGTGCCTCTGGGTTACTTTGATATACTTCTAACCCATATAATACAGCTTTCGAGTAACAGAATTTGTTATATTCTTATATGTGTACACTAAAAAAAAAACGATGGTTCACGTGCCAAACTCACAGTACGGTTCACGTGCCAAACTCACAGTACTGTGACAGAAATAAAACGTACAGTGGTATAAAGAATATGGGTATGTGAACATTTCCTTCTCGTCATTCGAGAGTAAAGTTAAAATCGGTAGGTAGTGAATATGCGTCTGTAGGCTTAGTACTTGTAATGCAGGCAGGTCTGTATCTTTTAATGGTGTGCGTATCAAATAAGGGTCGGCTTACATGTCGACTTAATATAGGCTATATGTAGACTTAACGCAGCACACGTGTGTGTGTGTGTAGGAAAGAAGATGTGAGGCGAAGGTGTATTTGGTCATCACTCAACATCGAGGTCTTTGGCGCTGGTGAAGGGTGACATGATGTGAGTATAGAGCAGTGTAGAATGATGCGAGAGAAACAGGAGATGCCAGAGAAAACCAGCCAACCAACAGCACGATTGCCACATGCAAACATCCGGGGACTGACCTCCATCAGGAGTCAAACCTAGATCGGCTTGGTAGGAGGCGAGTACTTGAGCCACAGCACCAACGGCGGCACTTTGTATGTAGTAATTATTTTAGCAATAGCAGTGATGATACAGGTGATTCGGAATAAAGTGAGCACTCAAAAAAGGCCTGATTTTTCTCTATTTTCCGCCAGTTTATATCTTTCCGCTGCATATAAACATAAATATTGCCACGTGCTTTTTTTTTACATAGGCTCGTACAATGTTTACATTTACATTATACTGCTCCGATAAATGTTATCTACAATATCTAATAATTAAATGAACGGGCGCAGTATGCATGCTATGCTCAATAGTAATCTTAGTTATAAATACCTGCGAGTTAACGTTTTATAACGCTGTTTTCTCTTCATCGACTCTAATTGGTTACGACACACACTGTTGCCGTTACTTATCTCGTAAATACATGCATAGTATATTAATTTGTAATACAAAACCGCCACTGTAAACACACACGACACACGCAATTCAAGAATTCAAGTTCCGTTCTGCATACTGCCATGAACGACGAGGCAATTTTTCTTAATGTGTGGAACAGAAAAAATAAATTTTATTTTCTATTCCCACAAACCCAGGCTGGCGATCGTGTAACATAGCAGATTATCAATGATATTCAAAAGTATTAGAAGAAACTGTTTATGAATGTGTTCATCAGAAACCCATATTTATTACACAACTGACAAACACACTCACGACTCAACTCGCTTTCAAGCGAGCGAAGCCGAAGCGGCAAAAACCTAACTGATGCTACCTGTCGGAGGAAGTTTGAACTACGTCTGTGGCGCGAGCGTTAGCAGCATGTGTCAACGGCTGTTTTGAATTTAGCGGGCGGTTGCATCACTTTGTGATGGCGCTAATCAAGTTAAATTACACAGTCAGTAGGTATGTCAATAAGAGCGTAAATAAATATTTTAAAGCATATGGTGTACAGAGGTCGATTATATTTTATGTTCTTTCACTAATGCTGTATTCAAATAAGAAAATACACGGAACTACATGCACCGATTCATTACCAACCATACAAACAATAATGTTAAATATTGTTAATGTTGATTAATCTGCAGTAACGGCTAGAGATTTTTTTCAAAGGTTAAATCTTTAGTGCTCACTTTATTCCGAATGACCTATACCTGTCTTCTAGCTGCGTTTGGAACTCCGTGCCTGTCAGCGCCGAATTCAACATCTGCATTGGGCTGAGCGCCATACCGCATTTCAGAGATATAAGATCCAGCGCGCGGAGCACTGACGGAAAATTCAGGACACCCGAATCGAGTCCTGGCAAGCCTTTGCTGAGACCGAAGGTAATAAGGATCCGTGGGGAATAGTGTACCTCATAGCCTCAGGGAAGGCTAGAGTAGATGATCAGGTGTTTATCCCCCGGGGAGGTGACGGACATGCGGGTCTTAGTACTGTGGAAGGCACGTTCAGGTTACTGGATGTTCTCCTTCCCGCCGACAATTTTTCTGGGGAGGATCTTGATAAGCGGCGTAAGAGGATGGCAGCCTTGCATACTTCAGACACTGAGGACACTGGACTTGTCCTATTAGAAGAATTGACCGAAATTATGTATGGGCTACTATTGAGGAAAGCTCCAAAAAGGGACGGCATCACTGCCGAGATCCTGATAAGATCATATCTACGGCTGTCTCGTCACTTGCTCGGCCTGTGTAATGATTGCATATCTATGGGATAGGATAGTTTCCTTCCTGTTGGAAGACAGGTTCGGTGCGGCTCATATATAAGGGTGAGGGTATGAATCTTGGTGAGGCCTCCTCATACATACTCCTTACACTATTGCCAGTTCTGTGTAAGGGGCTCGATAAATTGATCTATAACGACTGCTTTTCTTCATGGCTGTGGACAACTCGTTAGTCCAAAAAGTACGGCTTCAGAGCCGATAATGCTCTGCATGATATGATGCCCTCCATCAGTAATATTGAGGACAAATACGTGGTAGGTGTATTCTTGGATATCACTGGTGCCTTTTACAAAACCTGGTGGCCTGAGATACTACGTCGGCTGCGTGACCTCTATTGCTTGATTGGGAGTTACCTGAGTTGTCCACAGGGGTCTGTGCTCAGTCTGTTGCTATGGAACATACTATTTGATAGCTTCCTGATTATAAACTGACATTATAGAATTTGGTAATTACTGTACTGTTTCCTACACGTGCGTGTTAAAATTTAAAGTATAAATTTTGGAATTATTCGTAAACAAGAAGCATTCTTCAAAATATGAGGTGTCGAATACGTCAGCTCACAGTTACAGGACATGATTTTATCAGTTGCAATAACTACTAATTTGATGAACTGTACGAAAATGTTACAATGTTCGTCGAGTGTAAAAATTTCGAATTTAGTTTTACTACCCACACAGTACGACATTCATACTTAGTATTTGGGTCTGTAAAATGTCTTCTAGCCGTATAGCTACAAAGAGATACATGAGTTTTAGTAGTAGTAGTAGTAGTAGTAGTAGTAGTAGTAGTAGTAGTAGTAGTAGTAGTAACAACACGTTCCGGTATCTATGCTAAATCTGTCATATATATTTTTTTTGGTAATTTTAACACTTTTCTTACTTCTTGCCAAGTATTAATATAGAAAACGTAGTTGTCTGACAACTTCAAAACGAAAATGTATTGACGACAGTTCATAAGAAGGAAAAAAAACTTGCTCTCCCACGTGTGTCTCTTTCTCCTACTGTGAGAGTCAATTCAGCTAACTTACAAGACAAATGCTTCGCACTTACAGGACAGCAAGATAGTGAGATTCTCTTCATATGTGCCAACTTATGGGATTCACGGTGCCAACAGTTCTAAAGACGCGTGTTACTGTCCCTGCCTGCAGTCGCATATTATATGATAAACGGTCGTCCCAGGCCAGTAAATCGACAGCCAGGGGCTATCACGTTCTCAGCGGCCAGACTTTGCTCGAATTTCGGACGGACATCCTGGACCCCATGCATTTCTGGGACACAGGCGAATCCCTTGCTTTCTTGCTTGACTTCCTTCCTCCCCAAGCCCTTTCTTCGACCCATTTTTCCCCTTACATTTGCCCCTCCCACTCGAGAAAATTGCCCGATAAATCTCCCAGTCACAACTCATTGTATTTCATTCCGTAGCATTCTCTCTCCTGCGAACCAGCAGGGGTAGAGTGGAAAGGGGTAGGGAAGAAAAATCCCCTTGTCTCAAATCCTACCTTATCCAAACAGTCCCGATCGCCAGATTCCTTTTGTCAACCCTTTCTGATAGAAAAATAGGCTAGGTAACAGCTGCGAGAGGAAAGAAAGAACAAGATTTTTTTTCTGTTGTATGACAAGAGGACATGAATGATATGTTACACGTGTGGCACTGAGATATCGAAATTGATATCGCGAAAATCTAAAACTCTGAGAATTATTGAGACATAAACCCGAATAGGAATTATATATTACTTGTTTTTTCCGTTATGAAATACCACAAGACAGTTCTATTATACGCATTGTATATCCAATGATTTGTGGATTTCAAGTCTCTTTGAAAACGCTCACGTCTCACTGAATGTGTGAAACGTGAGAAGTGTTACTGTTATAAGAAATGTCTTTTTTCTGTAAAACGTATTACGAAAAAAGCTTCTCCGTGAAATCTGAGGATAAATCTGACACAAATAATTTAATTCGCCGACGTCTCTCGCGTGAAGTGGCGTCATATAGCAGCCAACATTGTATGCAACTCCTTTACACGTCAAAGCTAATCTAACGCTCTTATTAAACCGAAAATCAATCTGTTACTATATGCACACACACAAATGAAATGTATATATATATATATATATATATATATATATATATATATATATATATATATATATATGAACACAATCACACTGTTTGCAGCTATGCTCTATCGAATAGCTGGAAAATGTATAAGTAAATCAAGTTGCATAAATTTACGTATGACGTAATATTACTAAAATTACGAGCCTAACGTACAATTCTTCAAATTAACAACTCTAACTAAAAAAACCTAGTCTTAATAATTCTGACGTAAAAATAAATTTTTGTATTTAAAATAATTGGAAATTTTAAAATTTTCATTTAAAAATTTAGCATTTTATAATAAACACAAAAAATAATAATTTTTTATTTTTATATATGTAAAATCATAGCCTACAACATTGTTATACACTGTGAATTTTTTTTCGGTTTGGTATGTAGTTGGTTTTAGTGGTGAACATAAAACCGTAAAGTGAAACTTTTGACGTTCACGACTTATGAGAGATACACAAATTTCCTAATAGAAAGATTTAATCAAAATTCATGTCTAAAATAAGAAAAAACTATCTCGTACAAATATAAAAATAAAAGAAAGATGTTGAAAACTGAGGTGAACTGCGCCCTTAACACATTTGCTGAAAAAATCAGGGAATCGTACATAAATAACTAGAATATGGGATGAGATTGTTCTTAGATACTGAGGGTATAGTCGTTATTGTCCCGGAACTGAATAATGACAACAGCAGGAAAGCACAAAAAACGTAGAAACAATACAGCAATTGTCCTCTGACATGGAGTCAGGTCGTCTCGAACAATACCGCTGCACAAATGCGTGGCATGGACTCAGACGATAATAACAATACGATGTCCTAAACGTGAGCATTTGGGAGTTATGTCCGGAGAACTAGCTGGCCAAGGCAGACGCTCAATATCCTCCTCGTCCAATATGTCAAATAAGCCAGCTACGTGGGCCAGCATTACCATTAGAGAGGATGGCATATCGCGATAATTTTTCGTGCCAGCATACCCTTGAAAACGCTGTAGTTTCTTGCAACGCATATGCCTGTATGACTGGGTGATGTACATCTGACACAATTTAGCTGTATGTAAACCAGTAAGTCAATAATAGACATCAAATAAGGTAACAGATCCACGTACAAGAGAAAGCCAGTAATCTTCTGGTAAGCTGAACGTACGTTGAAACCTAGCAAGCAGTTAAGTTTTCCCACGATAAACCATAATCTCTAATTATCGTCCACGATAAAAAAAAATGCCTCACTAATAGCCCCATTGGCTCTGTCTGGTACACTAACTAAACGTGTCCGATCTCCATACTGTATAAAAAATGTTGCAAACACAAAATAGTGTTTTTTGGACCACAATTGTTTTGTAGCGGTAAAATTACTTCAGACTGAATGGCAACAAAAGAATCACAAACTATTTATTTTTCACACTTTAGACAAATGTGTATAAAGGTAAAATCTTGTAATATTAGACTCACACTGCACGTCCAGTTTGACGCCGTCCTCAAGACCTTCACTGGAGATGACGGAGTTCTCTGCTCTGCAGGACAGGTACCTCCCGGCGTCTTCCTTGGCTGGCCGCAACGTCAGTGTACTGGTCGTCGTGTTGCCGTCACTGGACGTCTGCGACAATAGTTAACAACAGTATACCTCACTGCAAGGACAGTACACACAGTTTATTGCTAGTGCCGAGAAATATTTTCTGCTAACATACTCGAGTGTAAGAGGGCTGTATGTCCGTTCGCGCTCTCGCGTTTGTCGGCAATGTCGTAACCTACATCTGTCCAGTGACTAAAAGATCTGCAATAAAGTGATCAACCATGCGTAAACAACACGCATGAATTACTTCACTTTGGGGTTCGTAGACAACGGTATTACAAATTGTTTATCACCAAATAATATCATGAATTCTGCAAGTCCCACACATATCGACGACAGCGAGGTCATTAGAGACGGTGTGACACACAACTTGAATTAATTACAGGAAATGCCAGAATAATCGTCAATGCCATCCATAGGCATTCATTCCAGAGTTCACCTGAAGCGATTTATAGGACTCGTGGAAAACCGATAGCAGGGTGTCTGAAGTCGGGAATGAAACCCGGGTCCTCCAGAGTGACAGTACTACGTTTTAGTAGAAATGCCTTCAGCACAGTCGACAGGGAACGAACCGACAAAAGCCAACAATAAGAGAATGTGATGAAAATAATCTGTGAAATCTTCATGGAAATCCGCTGAAGTCAATGTAAAAAAAATAAACAAGTATGTATGTTCTGGCTTATAAAACAGAATTTCAACAGTCCTTGAGCAAAGTAATTGCTAGTAAAATGTATTATTTTCCTATAATCTCTTACAGCAAAATAAAACTATAAAAATTCTGGGACACAACTGCATCTAATCCAAAAGTTACGTATCATCCCAGCAACATGTCTGCTCAAGTACGCAGGAATTGTTTATAATTGGAAGTTCCTGATATTTTCTATACTGACTGATAGAATCCTTTGAATTCGAATTAAACCTCTTTAGCGTAAACTTATGCTCTATACTCATGCAAGTAACCATCCAACGAATTGCTTGGTGTAATTTCGAAGTATAAAGGAAAACCAACGTCAAGTCGGAGAATAGATCCCGTATCTTATCGAATGAAAATAACAAGAAAATGGAGCTGGCTGAAAAAAAAAGTTCTTACGCACAGCAGCATAAAAACACATACTTAATCCAAATATTAAATATTCAAACATATGGAAGACTGACTGATATATCAAACCATATCCCAAACCACTTGACCTAGAAATGTGAAATTTTGCTGATGTGTTCCCCTCAGGTTGCAGGCGAGCACTAAGATGGAATTGTTTAAAATTTAACCCCTAAAGACTGGAAAGGGGTGAAGTGTGTTTTTGATGCACTATTTAAATCATCGGATTCGAATGCTATCTTCGTTATCTTAAATTCAAAAGGACACTCATTCACATTCGTAATTGGTAATTTCAGACTTACTATAAATACGGCACTCACGGGAGTGAAAATACGTGGAATGAGTTTTTTTTTTCCTTCATTAATCATAGTCATCTAACTATTCCATACATAGAGTTCATTTTCGCATTAAAATAATTATATACCCCATAAAATATAAGACAAAAATGTTCCCGTGTGTTTTAGATATTGCATGTATAACTACGAACAATGCGAATTTCATTAAGCATTTACGTATATACATTATATTCTTGAAGTCTTTTGTACGGTCCCGTATGACTGTAGTCGTGTGTGAATAAACCAAGATAGTTAACATCTATAGCAGGTCAGTGGAGAGAAAAGTTTTATTAAATGGCAATTTCATTTCACCGCCAAAATATTAGTTTTTATAGAGATACACAGATAAATCTTCTTGCATTTCTATCTAAAAATACACTGAAACATTAGTTATATTTCTAAAGTTAAGAACTGATGATGAAATTATCACTCTTTTATACTAGTCAAAATGTGACCTATTTAATGATGTAAAAGTATTCAGATGCACTACGCGGCCATTCCACATGCCACATCGCTGGTGTGTGGTAGTCAAGGGCACACAACGTGAAAGATAAAAGTATTCGTAGAAAGGCCAGTCACGTCTATGTGAACCAAATCTGATATGAATATGGAGCCAGCGGCTTGTGTATACATGAATGATGCGTCGTACTTACATTTATTATGGTAAAAAGGACTGTCCAACCAGGGAAATATTTTTAATAATTAAAATTTTTCGACTACTGATAATTATCTGTGTATTATAAATTACCACTTTAAAATCTAAATTTCCATAGTTCTACACATAATTTTAAGTCAGGGTACAATTTGAAATTATATGAATGCACGGGACATTTAAAAACCTGCGTGCTAGGGACTGTAGCCGACGTCAAATATTTGTACGCGTTTTGAAAGAAAACAATGGATCCTACGCAATTGCAACAATACGGACACATTGCGGATACATCGAGTATCAACAGTTGCAATATCCACGAGGTAAACACGTGTATACAATACGAGGGTGATCCAAAAGGTGTGAACAAACTTTTGTTGTAAGTTAAGGATTCCGATAATACTAAACAATGTTTTGTGTATTATCTTTTAAATGATCTTATTTTTGCATAATATGAGAATGTACACTTAAAATAAAATTTAATTGGTGCTTGTTTCTGCCCTTAAATTGCATTACAACACAACGTGTTCAAAACTTTTTTTTACTTTATCATGTTTGTTCTTCTTCCGGAGTTAGTAGGTGATTTTGTAGAATGTCTCTCTGAAAAACAGAATTCTCAGTTGTCAATAGAAATGCGGAATATAGAGCACTTTTAATTCCAGACAAATTAAAATAATCAGGTATTTGCAAATAACGGTCAGTTAAAACAGTAAGCATATGGATTTCTCACGCATAACAGAAATAACCGGGCTTTGAATGTGATAAATCGCGCTATAATACACTGTCTAGAACTCAAACTCACAGCAGTCCGGACGTAGTATTTTCAGAGATGCTTTTGATATCGGAAAAATATTTGAAAGATCTGAAATTTTAGATGATTAAATAGGTAAATGAATAATTGAAGCGGCTTGAATAAAAGTTGGAGGAGTGAATAAATTGGTCTCCATTTGATTTAATTTCCTTTAACATATGCTATATGCTATTAGCTGCTGTATAAAATGTTGTTTATCCTATTAATTTAGTAAATGTCTTGCTTTATGTGACTGTGAATCAACGTGATTACCCAAAGAATTAATACAGTATTTCTACTGGTTACTCTGTTGACTATGTGGAAATGAAACAAGTCTCTTTTCGTATTTACATTGCTTTCAGTAATAAGCGGCTTATTCCGGTTATGTTTTTTATTTCCCCTCCATGCACTTTTTCTGCACTCAAAAGAGTGGCGTAAAGCCATACATTAACTCCTACACATCAGGCTGATAATCCACAAACAAATAAATATCGGAAGACCAAATAATATATCTGCAGGAGGAAAGCCATTTATCTGGACGGCGGTACAGATTGCCTGCAATTCGTTAGCTGATGGCGGGGATCTGTACTGGTCATGGCGTGCCACTTCACGGTCCGACAGTCCGGATTGGCTTGTCACGTCCAGGAGTGAAGCTGAACGTCACGTGGACGTCCAATCAGCGATCCGGGAGTTGCACGACCAACGAGAGAGTTCCAACCATGTGGACAGACATGAAGTTGTTACATGTTTAAGAGATAGGCAATATGCTAATAGTCACCAAATTTTTTAAGAAAAGTTATGAGAGTTTTAAGAGCGTATGCAGTATCTTGTTTTTAGTTTTACTATCTAAAAAAGACGGTATTTATTAATTTACTAAAAATGTGCAGGAAAATTATAAAAAAAATCATTTCCCGTAATTTGGTAAATCTTAACAATAAACATCCACTATAAATTTCTAAATTACTTTTATCATAATGTGAAATACACGAACAAACATTTTACATTAAAATTTTACCTTTTTTATTAAATTCGTCATAGTATTACATATTTGTGATAAATATAACAATTACGGCAATGCTTCTTTTACTTGTAGCTAGTATGAGAATATATGATTCGCTGACAATATTAACTAAAAACTGTAATTACATAATATCCAAAATTTTATACTACCAATGCTCAAATGAATGTGTGTCACTGTAGTGTGAAAAATAATACAGAGTTTAATTACAGTTAACGCTGTCTACTGCTGATAAAATAGTGTTGCAAAGAAAAAAAAACTTTTAAAAAAGATTTATGATAATCTACTACACAGTGTGTGTGTTTTATTACAATTATAAATAATTCCACTGCTGCATATGAATGTATACCTGTGTCTGTGAACCAGGCATTAATCGGTATTAATAAAATATTAACAACACGAAATATTTGCTCTCACTGTAAACAAAATATTTGGCAGTGACAGTCTAGGAAACACGGTACGCCGTGCGCTTAATATAGTATGTAACACGGCATCCGTAACCGAGCAAGGTGGCGCAGCGGTTCCGTGTTGGAATCGCGTTTGGGAGGACCATGTATTCGATCCCCGGCTCTATGGTCCTCCTGAAATTGGTTTTGCATGGTTTCCCGAAATAATTCCAGGCAAATGCTGACACCATCGCCGATGTCCTCTCTTGTTACTGTCTTTACTTATAGTTGTGTGTCACAATACGTAATGGCCTCGCTGTCTACAAGGCGTAAACCTAGTCAAAATAAAGCGATATCCGTACGTCGAACGTAGATGATACTTCTTGGTACGGCAGGTGACTTCTGTTTGGTCAAAGGAAAGACAGACTAAACGAAAGTAAAACTGGAACAACCAATTAAATCATCAGTTCTTTCCCTGCACTTGCAGACGTTTTTATTTTATTTATTTATTTTGGCTTTACGTGCCCTCGAACAGCATATGCCTTAAGTGCGTGCACGTGGCAAAAGTGCATTGTATTTTATTTGCACGACATAGTGTTAGTTTTATATACGTTACTTGTGACTACAATTTCCACTAGTGAAAATTTTTTAGCTCTCATAGTTTTCCCATAGTGGTATGTGAAAGTCAAAATTTGAACGTTTCGGGACCATGCTAATAACACAAACCGAGTTATTTGAATGACATAATTTACACTGAAATTAGACAGTATGAGCAATTTGTTAACATAATTTATAACCACACAACCAAGTCCCTTTGTGTTTTATAAAAATGGCCATGTATGAAGAACATTATCGTTATTTAACAATTTTTTTTACACAGTAATTGCATTGTGTGATTTTATATATTTTAGTACACGACCCATACTATCTAATTTCAGTGTTAATTATTCCATTCGCGTAAGTCAGTTTCTTTTTGCTATTAGCATGTTCTCGTAACTTGCATATTTTGACTTTGACCTGCCGATATGGGAAGACTCTATGAAAGCTAAAAAAAGATTCACAAGTGGAAATTGTAGTCAAAAGTAACGTTTGTAAAACTAACACTACGTCATACAAATATAAACTTATGTGATTTTTCCACATGAACACCCTTAATAGAGGACTACGAGCGGAAAGGGGGAAGGCCAGGGCCAGTAAAAGGAACCATCCCAGTATTCGCCTAGAGTGATTTCGGGAATCCTGGAAAACATAAATCAGGATGGCCGGAGCCGTGGATCGAAGACGAACACTCCCGAATGTGATGAGTGTTTTACCGCTGCTCCACCACTCTGATTCTTAAACGGATGTGACGGTTTCTTCTATATTTCGACTAGCGTCGAAAGTGTTACTGAACTACGAATTGAATTATTTTTTAGCACAATATCTACCCTAGAACTACAGTCTTACTTTCGCTTTCATGTCTTTAACTCTAATTATTCATAACTTACAATCCGACTGAATACTAATTTAATGGAACGTGTATCCATTTATTTATTGATATTGAATAGGCGTTTGTTTTTTGCAACCTTGAATACAAATCTGTTTCCACATAAGCAAATATTAAAAATGTTATTTTTAAAATCAGTACGCATTTTTTAACAATTTAAGATAGATCATGTGGAAACTATGAAAAATATGTAAAACGTGTGGCATACCGTCAAAGTGGATGCCATTTTTTAAATTTCACTGCAATGCACTTGAAATAATACTTTATAACAAACAGCCTTTTAAGTTCCTGTTCTATCATTCACGTGGAATTATTTCAAAGAATCAACGAACTAAATAAAATGCGAACGACGTTCATAATACCATATTGTAACTTTTTAAAGATAAAGACCATTAGTGTTTAAGATTAAGAACTTTATCCAATTCGAGGTACGAAGTATATTTTTCTCTTCAGATGGTAATATTTTTCCGTGGAAACTCGATTAAAAATAATTTAAATAACACTTTATTTCAAACTAATCTAAAATAGACTGTATGGTTTTTTTTATTTTAGAGGGTTTATTTCCTTCCCCCTCTTTTATACCGTTGAGCTTAATAATAAACGGCTTAAAAATACCTAAACCTAAGAAAACGCAACAAACACCCACGCGCGTGCTGGGATCCGAACCCAGCACCTCTTGCATCGTAAGACGGCACGCTACCGACCACACCACGTTGGCCAGTTATTAATCTAATTAACAGTAAATCAACTTTAAAATTTACTTGCAAATAATGCTACCTTATTGCAGTTTTCATTAGTTGTTTACCGTCAGATAATCTGCTCTTAACTCAAACCTACCTGAACATGAACCATTAGGCCAACTTAAGAACTTAAAAATGAAAGATTAATTTTCCAAAATAACTATTTTTAAACACGAACAAAGTAGGAAATGTATTTTCGGCAAAGTGAAGTTCAAATTTTCGAAAAGTCTAAAAGTTTGCGTTTCACTGTTAAACGAATCCTGACCGTTGTATATATGCTAAAATTTTTTTCTTGTGGTTGAACGCTGGGGTGAGGTCGTTGAAGCGCCGTGAGCATAAAAAAAATACGCAAAGAAAAAGCTAAAGTCCTTTGTCTTCATTATGGGAAAAAATTCTCAGCGGTGGTCATGATTCAAGTCGTGATTGCCACGATGCATATTCGCGAGGCGGAGTGGTAGTAGGTATGTAATTTACGATCTCTAGGTCGAAAGCGGCCGAGCTCTAGCTACCCCTCAGGGGGGCGGGGTATTGCGCATAGAGGTCATTCTCGCCTGCCGCCGCTATGGTGGATGGCCGGGCGCGGGCGCGCGCGACAGGTTGACTCTGCCCTGCCCTCGCAATTTCTCTTGCCCCTCTCTCACTTCACCACACCTGCTACCCCCCACGTAGTCGTGGCACTTGCTGTGTGGTTCCTTTGGGGGTGTTCACCCCTGTGCGTCACCTACCCCCATCTCCTGCAGTACCACGACGGTCTCGTTCGCTCTGGGGGGGGGGGGGGCAGCTTCAGAAGGTTCAAGGGTCTCTGGAGCAGACACGTGCACACGCATATGACCCTTAGCTACGACCGGCTACAAATGCACAACACACCCGACTCCACTCCGCCGTCCTCTTAGGCGCATGTAAGCAACGCCTATAAGACACTTTAAAATAAAAATACCCTCTTTCGCGCCAAACCGTGCAAAGTATTTCAAACGGGATAAGCTTTTATGTCATTTTATTTCCATTGTGTCAGAATAGAGAGAGTTTATTTTGCGGGGTGATAGGATGTGAAAAACTATTTAGAAAATGGGTTTTTAATTTTTCAGTAAAGTTATTACAGTTACAGATACTACACTGAAAGTCCACGATCAAAATATATTTTCTTTAAATAAAATTAATCCTACTTGGCGGTATTCAAATACTTTTGCAATCGTGTCAAAATAACGAAAGACCACGTGGTAGTTGAATTTACACTTTAAGAAGATGATTTAAAAGTGGTTTTTAAGGGTACTATTACTCTCAAAACATTCATTTTATTGAATAATGGAGAACCCATTTTGGATATACCTTTTTCATTCGCTTTTACATCG
The DNA here is from genome assembly GCA_003012365.1 of Medauroidea extradentata. Taxonomy (NCBI): domain Eukaryota; kingdom Metazoa; phylum Arthropoda; class Insecta; order Phasmatodea; family Phasmatidae; genus Medauroidea; species Medauroidea extradentata. The sequence goes on along the minus strand of PNEQ01038494.1, from coordinate 23,316 downwards.
CATAATAACCACGTATTCTCCTGACTCATCCTATATACACGATAAGTCATTTAGATGATGTCCGTGGGGAAAGAGGAAGGACTATAGCGCGACGGCTGTATGCAGCGTGCGTCAAGTTCACTTTGGGGTTCCTTCCCACCCCTACTCTAGTATCGTCGCAACACGCAATGGACCAATTTCCTCATACACTTGCTCCTTTATACACATTACTTTGGGGGCTTCTTAAACAAGACTCATCCCGTATAAAAGGAGAAACTGACTGCCTGACATAGCAACTTTAATTCTAAATTGCTGGATTTAGAAACATGAAATTTAGATAACTTGTATACCACAGCCAAGAACTAAGAAAGGGTTTTCCAAAATCTGCTTCTTGAACTAGACAGTGGCAGTAATCTTTGTGGAATACGTATACGTACTTCCACAACTGGCAATCAAGCTCATCACATACATTTTCAACTGGTCATAGATCCCAAACGAACAATAAATAATATATAGCGTACAGGGAGAGTACCTGAAAGCAGGGTATCGAACCCGAGTACAGATTTTTGACTGAACGCCCGTATACATCTGCACGTCCTGATGTATGGCATGAAATGAAGCCCTACAATGGAGAAGAGACGTAATGAGAGAGGCAGGGGAAACGGGAGATACCCGATAATACCCGCCGGCCAACGGCAATGTCCGACACATTTACCACATGCGAAAAATCCGGGCTGAACCCGCCGGGGATCGAACTCGGATCGTCTTGGTGGCAGCCGAGTGATCTGATCGTTCGGACACCGCGGCCTCGTAACAAACAATGCAACACTATCAAAGAACAGTATCTGAAATATTATTGCAACTAATATAGCACTACAAAAGTAGACGCCTATCCGATCAACATAACCTATGTAAGAGCATGGCCTGGAATATTATTGCAACTATCCTGACCAAATAGAATTAGACCACACTCAAACATGATCTCAAAGTGCTTTGTCTTGAAAGTTATTGAAACTATTTTGACACACTAAAAATACACCCCACCAGAAAAATATAACGGTTACAATGAGCAGTGTCTGAAATAGCATGATACTTATCCTGGCTAAATATAAGTTAATCCAATCCGGACGCTATAACAATAGCCAATATCAGTGTTTAACGTATTATTGCAATAACACATTTCCGACCAAATTTCTAGCCCTGATTAGTGATTGTATAGTTATTATTTAAAAATATAATCAAAATTTAACTTTTTACTTTACACTACAGAGAGATTATTTTGGACGCAATTCAACAGTGGAAACAACTGATCTAATGACTGGTATAGGCAGTTCGGAATAAAGTGAGCACTCGAAAAAGCCCTGCTAAAGATCTATTTCCAGCCAATTCGTATCTTTCCGCGTGTAACGGCTAACAAAGGGAAAAGTCTAACCTCCTGGGACACGTCACTTTATGTTTGCGCGTGTGAGATAAATTGTTCAGTCGATATGTACATATATAGTTTGATAAAATAAGTTTATTAATTATATAAAATACAACTATATCGATGTCGGTTGATTTTGTTTCAGTATTGTTGTATTTAAATACGAATAAACACGGAACTATGTTGTGTTATTTCGTTACCAACCACACAAGCAGTAAAGTGACTACCGGTATTGTTGAATTATATGTAGTAACAGCTAGTGGTATTTTTCAAAGGTTAAATAGTTAGTGTTCACTTTATTCCGAACGTCCTATAGTGTAAAGTAAATCGGCTTTACGTCTCTTAGACAGTAAAGTCTTTATAGACGGATCACTTTTCTTCACTAACACGTCTGGACATCCCTGCCCAAACTTCACCGTTACACAAGTACACATATAGTCGCGATGCCTTCTGCCTCTACAGTCTCAAAGATTCTCCTAAAGGTTTCCAGTTTTGAGAAGGTTCTGGTAACATGAAATTTGTCTTTTTATTTTTAACTGACGAACAAATATTCCTACACATCAGAGTAATTTCTCTGGTTTATTCCAGTGACTTTCTTGTCGCTGACCATTGATAGATATTTATTAGCTATGCTGACCGTATTTACTATCTACCTCATTTTGTTCCGAATGTTGCTTTATATTAATGAAATGTTTAGTTCTTATCTATTTGCCATAAACACTTTATTTAATTAATTGTGAACACGAAAAACCTTGGATAAGGCGTTTACGCAATTTGACCGGTTGGGATTGTTTTCTTCGTCTCGTCGCCTGAATGTCTTAACACACCAATTTTATGAGGTTTTGATCAATAGCATGTAAGGATTTGGCTCGGGTTATTTTTGGCCGCAGTAAAATTACATTCAGATAACTTTCTAAACGGCTGGAGTAAAATTTAATGCTAACCATATTAATGTCTTAAGATTTTTATTTGTGGCCTGTTTGTGCCATTCTTCTTAATAATATTATCCTTAAGATAAGTTAAATTATCTTCATTTGACCATAGAAACTGTAGTCATATTTATATTCGGAAGGTATTATAAGTTATAATTGACACCATTTTTTTTTTTTTTTTTACAAATGATAAATACAACACTATAACCATTAGGTAATTTTCAATTTCATCCACAAAAATTACTGTACATTTCAGTTGATGTGTATAAAAGACAATAATTCTTCAGTTGAAAGATGGTAAGAAGATTGGTTTGTGTAACTATACGGTGGAGATAAAGTTACGATGCTTAGTGCGATGATTTATTTATTTCAAGATATCCTACTATTTTGCATGACCAAATGTATTCTGTATTATAATGTAGAAATTGTTAATTATGGACTATTACGTTCAAAAGAAACACGTTCATTGCAAATATAAGCAAAATCTGTTCCCTGAGGCGTTAAGTTAAGCGTTTATCAGTATTCTGTTTGATTTAACCAAAATAAAATAATTTAATGATCTTCTCTGACCATGTAAGACTTACCGAACTGCTGGCTGCTTTGGACATAGAGTTAACATATTTTTAAATAAATTGTGGTACCCAATATGGTGATTTCCAAATGATAAAGGTAAGTATAAACTGGACCTTATTTTTTGCATACACCATCACTTCCAATGGCGTATTCCCAAAAAAACATACAGTTCGTAATACTAACTCACTGCAGGATTCATCCGGTGATCACTATAAAGGTATTTAATTTCAAAACATTTCTTTAATTAGTAAAGTTAAAAAGAAACAGTAAGTAACTTGCGTACCTTATGTGGATTTTCGGTGTGTTGTGTGTGCAGGTTGAAACGTTTATTTAGTTTTCGTAAGCTTTTCATTTTTTTTTACTAGTATTCCGGATTGTCAGGGAGACAGAGGTGTGACTGCTAATAAAGAAGAAAGTACAGTTTCAACTGCTTTAAATCATTTATTAGTGGTGAGTTTTTGATATTATTTCGTTGAGCTCGCCTAATATTTTCTTTGTGTTGTACGCTATGTCAAAAGAGCTAGTTAGAAATATTTGATCATCGAGAGGAATTTACATTATATATATATATATATATATATATATATATATATATATATATATATATATATATATATAATTTTTAAAGGCTTCAGGTTGACATATTTATCCCTACTATTACATAAACAGCCCTATAAATAAAATGAAATTTGTAGCCATAAAAGTAATAAAATAATTACTTATTGATGGATAATACATTGAATTTGGTACACCTGAGTGCTAGGTTTATTGGAGAAACCGACAATATAACCCGGTATTTGCACAAACTTCCTAACTGACGAAGTCGATAAGAAAAATAAATTTTTGTACTGATTTCGCAAATTCTTCAATTCTTACAGTAGGAAGCTTATCATTTCACCTATACGACTTGATACTGTATAGCAGCCAAGTACAACTGCTGGAGTTCCTCTTACTGTTTGCACAACTGAAGACTTATATAGAGAAGATACCAATTCCAAAAATGTCGCATGTGCTGTCGAAGGAATCCGACTATTCTCACATGTATATGTTTGCACTGTTGTCTGCGAAAACATGTTTTCAGTCGCCCGTGTAAATTTGGTTTCCTCGTCCAACATTTTTGCTGTTTACACGCATCTTCATTTTGATATGTGTTTTACGGTTTTGCCTTAGATGTTCTATTACGTTCGTACTATATGCCTCATATGGAATAATTTTGGATTTAAAAGGATGGTATGTGTTTAACAAGACAAGCTTTTTGACTTCTTTATCTTGTATTTGTTTTAATGTTTTTTGCGCAGTTAATTAGTGTATTCAACAATCTGCAATGTTATTTCGCAACGGTGTTTGTCAAACGAAATGGTTTGGATTGCTAAAATGCCTAATATTGGAATCCAGTAATGCCGTTTCATTCACGTCACTGACGCTTCCTAACTAACCAAAACAGACAGTAACACGTGCATATTGCTGAGCATTCGGCAGAACGGATTGGCGCTAATGAACTTTCGATGTTGTTCGGCTGAAACCACGCCCTTCTAACAGCGGGCAGCTCGGCGCGAAGTGCACAAACACACGGACTGTACGTTAGTACATTTGTACCACTTCTGGTGGGTTGCGTCACGGCACTCGGGTGGATTTAAAATCACAGCACAGCGAGAAACCTCTTCTTCCTTTCGCACCAAATTCGATATTTTTATGTCGAGGCTGCGGGGTAGCCAAGGCCATTTTGACATACGCGAGTTCTGCGTAGAGGCATGTGCGGATGAAAGGGGTTGGTTGGGTTTGAAATTGGAATCGCGGAGAGCGGTATTTGACTGACAGTCTGTCGGTCGGTGTCGTGCACAACAGCTTTGCGGAGATAGAGAAGAGCGCATTGGGGGTTAAACCAGCGCAAGGGAAGAGGGAGGACGTGACAGCAATCGAAATCAGAATTTGTTTTGTTTAAACCTGGCGCGTGTGTTCGCCAGTATTCGAAAATGTAACGCACGTGCGTTGAAGTATTATCCGGGCTTTTTCTGTGGTTTCAAACGAAGGGTCGGCTAGCTGAACAATATACGTTGAAGACGGGAGAACAAATCGGCTTCCAACATGACGCAGTTTCTCTGTCGCAGTTCTGCTGAACATATTAGCTTTGAAACCAGCGTTATTCAGGTAGCTCTAGTGACTACAAATGGAAAGCAATTTAATTTTTCTTGTTGCCAAAGGAATCATCGTGCGTCGTCCTTTGTTGGATGTGTTGTATCTTATAAATATTCGCATGTCCCTACCATTCAATCGAGTGAGGTGGCGCCACAAATAACACTTTGGACTCGTATTCTAGAGAATCCTGGTACGATCCCCAGCTACGATCATCTTGATTTCGTTTTCCAACGGTTTTCCGAAATCGCTACGTAACGAAGGCCATAGCCGACTCCCTCCAGCTCCTGTCATTGTACCAAGTTGTGTTTAACAGTATATAATGACTTTACTGTCTATGAGACGTGAATCCGACTTTACACTACCAGTCGTTAGATCTGTTGTCTCCACTGTTGAATTGGGCACAGGATAATCTCTAGCGTCCATAAGGAAGTCATCCCAACGATGTTTTTAATGCAAACAAGGTGGACCTCGGTTGGAATAATTACGCTTGTAATTATGCAATTGCTGCGTCATGACGGACGTTGAACGTCGATAAATGCAAAAATGTTAACTCAAAGTTTTGACGTTGTTATTTTCCATACTCTGTTCGTATTTTTGTTAGTATTTCTGATGTTCAAATCGTGTGACAAAATTTGAACAGAAAAACCCTTCCTCTCCGGCGATGCCCAAAGTTCTATTTGTAAGACTTTAAAATTACGTCTGTAAATAACTGCTGCGTACTTTGGAATAAATGAAGATAAGTTCCAAACGTTATAAGTGCCATTTTTGGTTAAAATAACTTTTTCCCAGGAAATGGTTCTGTATGCCAATGCTGATAACTTCAGTATGTTCTAAGTGCCTTCCACCATTTGTTTAGATTTTACAGGCGGTCAAAGATAGCATTGTTATAAGACCGTAAGCTTCTGAGCTATTTGTTTATTTCTGCTACTGAAAAATTTACTTTTCGGCACTTAGAACATTTGGAACTTCTGCTCTTCAAATATTATTTCTTCGTGACATGCAATCAGTCTAAAATACTTTAACTATTGTGTGATTATAATATTGTGTACGGATTATGTCTCTAAAAATTTGAATTTCCAAATTATTATATAAATGCTCAGAAACATTAAAAAAAATATCTGTCAGCTAGTACTCTGCAGTTGGCAGCACCAGAGACAACTCATTTTGCCTTCCTGCGGTTCTCTGTTATAAAAGTTGAGTCGCTGTTCAAAAAATATGTATTCATCTTATATGCGATTGTAAAAGTAAAGTAAAAATATAACTTTTTACAAGAGTAAAGTGTGCATTATCTGGCAAGTATTAGTTAAAAACGACGATAAAAAACATACAATACAAACATTTAGTTACCAATTTCTGTTACGTTACTTACGACCACATCAACCAAAAAACAGGAAATAAGTGATATGGTATAGGAGCGTTCTCAAAAAACAGTTGAGCCCGAACGCAAAACCCCTTCGTACGTACTTATTCTACAGCAAAAAAAAAAAAATATGTTTTTGTTTGTGTTGAGACACTACTGATTGCAATTTCTGTCAATTTGGTTTTCTTTGTACATCTTGAGGTATTCGTGTTGCTATTTTTGAGAAATTTTTCTTGTGACACTAAAGATTTCTTCTTGAAATTTTAAGTCATGTTTAGGGACCGGAAATATTAGCGTTTTATTTTGTGTACACGTTATAATTCGAACAACTGTGTGTTAGTATCCGTTCTTAATTGGCTCTTGTCTCATTTGACACGTCCAGGAGAGAACTGAGCCAATTATGAGGAAGCAACTGAATTCAGGCCCAATCATGGTGTTTCACTGTGTCAGCGAGAGCCAATGAGAAGATGTCATCCCGAGTACACAAATGAATCAAAATAAGCTTAAAATATCTTATTTTAATAATACAATGTGACCCTTTCCTTTACTGTCAGATTTTAATAACCATTTGTTGATTGTGTGCTACCTTCAAAAAGTTTTACACTGGAGTATGTCTAGAAACACATTGGATAATTACTTTTCTCGAATTCAAGAGTAATGTAAAAAAGTTATACGCATGTTTGTACTTGACACATTGTTCGTTACACTTTCTGATAAATGAAAGATAATACGCAGAGTGAAATATTATTTAAACAATTTGAAACATTTTTGCGATTATTTGTGGTATTCTTTCGGATGGATATTTTTCTCCGGAATCGGCATGAAACAATTTTAATTTCTAATCAAACGTTTGATTAATAGCTGTTTGACTAAAGACGTACGACTTTATCTTATAGATACAGTTTGTATGGATCGAAACATTGAATGAACGTTATGACTTAATAATAAACCATGTGAATGTATTATTGATTTATTTTTTGTTCTAGTAATTGTGTGGAAAGATCTGATTATATAAAAATGTAAGGATAGTTTCTAAATAATAGTTCAAGATACAGTTGGCAACAATTAAAAATCTTCTCATTATGTGTTACCTTCGTTCGTTTAGATAAAAATTCCCTGACCAACACCATTTACTGCCTTCATCCTACCTTGTCATTTCATGTCTGGTTCGCGTTCCTATCATGGCCGTATCCGCTTACTAGTGCACACTTATACTATGGCTTGTATAGAATACAGTAATTTGTTCAGTATTTTAGTAAACTCTCATTTTCGTTGTTATTTTATTTGTTTTGGAAATTCGGTTATACTTGTAACCAAAATAAATAATTCAAAATCATGTCGATACGCAAGCATAAATATTTTATTAACTCTTGTTAAGTTAAATTATGAATATGTAAAATAGTTTAAACGCTACATGTTGGTATCAACAAGTGATTAGCTCAATCTTATATGCTTATTTTTTTACCATTGAAAGTTTGACTTATACCAGGAACATACTGTAAGCCTTTCGAATCGAACAGTTTTAAAATTCTCGTCGTTAAATAGTACATGAATTTCTAACTTGAAATTTTATTGCAGGTTATAAATATTTAACTCAACTTTCCTCTTCGTCGTTAGCCTGTACTTTGTACATAACGTGGGGAAATTTTTGCAGGACTATACGGATTTTGTATTAATTTATATAGAATATTGTTAGAGAAAACTTGACTGTTTGCTATGCTTAAACGTACGTTCTGCTTATCAAAAGTTTACTGGCTTTCGCTTGTACGTGAAGCTGTTGCCTTATTTGACTGAGCCAATAAGAATCTCGCTGTTGTAATATTTGATGTCTGTTATTGGTCTGCAGACAGCTACGTCGTGTCAGACGTATATCACCCAGTCATACACGTTTCAAAAAACTACAGCGTTTTCAACGATATGCTGGCATGAAATATTTTCGCGATATACCATCCTCTCCAAATATAGTGTAATTATTGTTCGTTTCAAAAGTGCACACTCTGGCAATCCAAAATGAATACAGCACTTATACTCTTTCCGAAATTCAACGCATTATTTGCAAGTTTACTATGTCACAGTAAAGACTATAAGAAGCGTTACAGTACCAAAACTGGTGCATATAGCGAATAATATAAGGGGATGTGGGAAAGAATACATATTTAAATAAGTTCGAATAAAACAATTTACTATACACGATATAATGTCATAGTAACTACGTTTAATTTCTGTAGCCTGTGTTGGAAGCAAAACCATGAAACGTGGTACAAAAATTACCAGTTTGCCTGGAAACGTTGCGTAGTGCTTCCAATAACACAGCACCGTCGTGCCACTGGTCTTTGGAATAATTTATGTCCCCCGCGGGTTTCTGTCCGTATTGCCGAATCACACAGGACTGGTCTGCAAACAAAAATTTTCTCTCTGCAATTTATTATTCAAAATCAATGCTGGAACGCTGTACAGAACACACAACTTTCTTATTCAAGGAGTATACGCGGTCATAAAAAAATACCTTAGAACTGCGACCAATCATTTTGGAACCTTAATAAATAAATCCTCACATTTGAGAAGGCGGAAATACCTGAAAATAACTTCTGTATTCACACATTCTACCAGGCCTAACTAATTTGCGTGTAAACCCTACTTTTTAGAACAAACTATTGATATTAAGTGCTGCTTCACACGTCGCTATGAGATAATTAAGTGTTACGACAGAAAATTAAAAAAAAAAAAGGTATATTTAACTACAGTTTGTGTAAGCTAAGTACTGAATATTGTTCAGATAAAATAATTCTCGCGTTTACAGCAAATATATTTTCACGGCGTGCCGTGATATAGTACATTCATGACTGCGCTTACATAAGACTCTCTAAAGGACAGTTATAACAACTTTCACACACATTCGAAGGCAAAAGTTTAAGGTAAAGTTCTTGCACGTAATTTTGTTTTCCTCGCATTGTCTCGAAAAATGCAGGATCTAGGATACATAAGGCTGCGATGGTAAGAGAGATACTGTACACATGTAATAGCTAAGGAAAATATAATTGACTAACCCAACTACACGGAAAGTTTTATAATTATGGGGTTAAGTATGATGACACATCGAAAAAAGAAACAGTACTTTAAACAAATCGAAAAAATGGTTTGAAGTCATAGAAACCTTGGTGACATACATCAATACAAACATTTGAATGGTACACTTTCCTGTACCATTAGAAAATTATCTATTATACAAAACAGACAATGACTAGAGGTATGTCAATTTCGCGGGTTCATCTTGCAGTAGCCTAGATTTCTCAGTCCTGTACACGCTCTGGATACAGTCGATTATTCATTGGCTTGCAACCTTATAAGCGAGTAGCACGCGATATCTCTAGGAATTATTTCCTTATTTACTATTGGCTTGCGGTAGTCAAATGCGTTTCGTGACAGCCGCCAGCTAATCACACACGTGATTATGAAGTATACATGTTGGCGTTCAACCTGACCTGGAATGTATCTGCGAAATTGACGTACCTCTAACAATGACCTTTACAATGTGCACCTATACTTCTAATTTTTCGAGTGATACTTATTTATTCAAATAGTACAGATTTCTACTGCTGTGAGGTAACGAACGTAATGTAGCAGAATAGATATTAAAAAAAGATTTATTTTAAACTTACGTACGTCGGAAAATTCTCGTTTGAATTAAACACAAATGGCCGGTTTCACCAACCTCTGCTAAGCGTTTAACAAATTGTTTAATATTTAATGTATAAAATCCTTTATTAATCCTCTATAACAAATGTTTAACGCTTAACAGAAATTGGCGAAACCGGGCAAATATGTGTTAACTCAAATATTCTAAATTTTTGCAGTGTTATTAAAGTTTTTTTAACTAGCTGTCCATTCGCCGTTTTACGCCTTGATGTGTAATACTCGTGCGAAATGTCGTATTACTGTCGAGAATTGTCTACTTGAGGGCATATACCTCAAGGGTGAAATAATTGACACGCCTACACATTTAGTAATATAGCTCTATTTCCTAAAGTAGGCCTGCATGATCGTAAAATAGCCTTATTTTCTTCCCTTACAAGTCATTTTCTTTAAGTTAGATCGGCAAGCTTATGTTCTCTCAGGTTCATCAAGCTTATCATTGAATAACACAGTGTCCTGCCTCCGTAGAGTAGCGTGCTGTATCATCACCTCATTTCACCCTAGTTAGCACTTAATACCTAATTGTAAATGAACCGTTAAACCCTTTCACGACACCTAACACAATACCAGAAGTGAAGGCCCATTATTTCATGTCAACTGGAACTGCTGGAAAATTGTCAGTTATTTCTGCAATATTGTATTCAAATTTGCATCGAAATCACTAGCGCTTGAATGAAGCTGAACATTTACAATACTGCATACTTGTGTTCAAATATCACTGATACACTTGTTGGCATTCTGACATATGGTCCATAGAGCTTCTATTTCTAACGAATCTAGGAAGCAGTAACTTTATGGTTGTGAGTTCAACAGAACAGAACGTGAGTGATAGTATCTTCGGCTTGGTCGCACTTTTACTAACGCTGTTGATATTAATACTTGTATAAACTCTTTAAGGTTGCAGAAATTACTACATTGACATGGTCTGATACACGTTATGTTGTGTTAGAACCCTTGTTTTTGCAACATATGTTTTAAATTATAAGTAGCAAAGATTTTTCGATAGCTCCTTTATGTATAGTTGTAGTGGAGTGTACTGCTTATTCTTTAATTTCTTGCAGCTTCTAAATAATTTGAATTCTTTATTGAAATGTTCGCTGTCAACTGAGCTCAGGTTTTGTGGAACTAAACGTCAATAGCGTTGCCGTTTCCCAGCTATAGCGACCCAATAATGTATGTTAAAAACATGATTTTTATTGAAAAATTGACATAAAGGGTGAACTTTTGTAAAGGGGCTGATCTGGTTGTCATATAAATCCTGTTAAGGTGGTAACGGTAAAGCTATTGATTTGGAGTACTGGGCTGTTTTTAATAAGAGCAAGTTCTCAAAACTTATTTCACAGGAGTTTTAATATTTACTCTAATGAAGGGAAGTCACAAAGTGAATTTTTGTGTTTTATTTCCTTACATGCGGTAAGTATTTTATAAAAAAATTAAGATAATGATTACGAGATATATTTCAATACGACTTTGGTTTCTTTTTAACAAGTCATTACTACGAATTGATCTTTTAATTAACTGCTTTACCGCGACCGCTTTATAAAAATTTCTACCCTCGTCTGAGGGCTGGGAGCGATTAAAGCGATAGTAAAATGATAATTAAACATCACATAGTCACTAATGCGTAAGTCACTTAACTTGCGTGTGGTATTTGACCCCTGAGCGTCGCTCTACGCAGCAAAACAAATGCACACCTCTCTCGTAGATCCGTTTTCATTCAGTCATTCGTTAAAGGTCCGAGGCAGTTATGTAGTCAGACAACCCCCCCCCCCCTTAGGAACCAAGGTGATTCAGGCTCGGTCGCCGGTGGGGTCAGGGGGCTTATTCTGAGTTTCGTGGTTACGAAGCAATAGTCGGTATGAAGCGACTGTGCCGCGGCCTACTGAAAAAGTCGTTTCCCTTCCAGTCCCCAAAATCCGTATTCAGAGTTTATGTCGGTACGAGGGCCAGCGCGTTCGGGTATCTTCGGCTCTAACGACTTTTTCAAGCAGCGTGCCAAGATGGCGGGCACTGCAACATTCAGGTGTATATGACCATTTTTCTTAATGTTAGGAGAGTTCATTAACTTATGCAAGTGTCAAATGATAGATAATATTAATGTTGATAACTTAAAAACATTTCCTCAGCTCAATCGGGTAATAATACGCAATTAAACGTTTTTTCGTTTAAACACCGAAGCATTCTTCTCATATTTTCTTTTTGGAGCCGCTTTCGTCGTGTAGCGGTAGCGGAGTGGTCTAGTGCGAGTGTTTGTTTTTAGCTGTAGTAGGATTTGTGGTTCAAATCTCGATCGATTCTTTACTTTTTTTTAAGTTGTTTTATATTATGTGTTATAGTCGTACGTGACTTATTCTTTTGTAATAAATTGTTTATTTCATGTAGAATTTTTGTTTCACTTAATTTACTGTTATTATACAATCTGGCAGAATGGAGTGGATTGCTAACAAACATAACTATTTTTAGTACATAATAATTATAAAACCTATACAAAAAGCGTCCTAGATAGTAAATTTTTTATTGAGTTGACTAAAAATGTTCAAAGCCTAGTCTACAGTATCTACGAAGATGTGCATTTTCAGTTCGTATTTTCAATTTTTTTTAATTGTGGGAAAATAACTGTAATTATGTCCTAACTTCAGACATGTGCAAGTGTTTCCAATAGGCTCTATTGATCGGAGAAAAAAAAATACATATGCGTGTTTATAATAATAATAATAATTATTATTATTTCACGTAACGTATGCGTTTCTATAATATTCGTCCGATTGCGATTAAATTTTGGTGGGTTATGCGTGCACCCTCGAAGGTTACTGACAGAAAATTTTACATATCATTGAGGTAAGAATAGAATAACATGTTAACAGTTATTATAAAAGAAAGGGAGGGGAGTGGCGAAACAGAGCAAGCAGAACGAGGGATACAAAAGTTTAGCGAAACACATTTAAGTGTTCCTAAAACGGCCATTAACGATGATTAACACAATATTTTCCTATTGTTTAGAATTTTCCAAAATTTAAAACCACGCGAATGAAGTCGCGGGCAAAAAAAACAAAAAAAACATGGAGGGGTATGTAAGCCAATTTCTGTGTGTGTATGCGCGCGTATGTGTAAAAGCAATGTTATAACAATATGGTAAGTTTTTAACAAAGATGTTAATTATCTACACGTGTAAACTATAATTTTAAAAAGTAATAAAAAAATCACGGATTGACCGAGATTAGAACCACGAATCCAAAAAACAATTTAGCAGGCCAACTCACGCCGCATCCAACTAAGCCAAAATCACATGCCTTGTGAATGCTTTCAAACAATTAAAATTATAGATTAAACGAATATCAAATATAAACGCGTCTTTTGTTTTCCAGCTGTTTACTAATTTAATCTCATTACGTGTATTTGCTAAAGGATTGTTTTGTTCAACATTTTCTCACGTTGCTAGCTAGATATATCGTATAAGAGACTTGTCCCACAAGTACACAAATAAGAAGAAAATAGTTCAGGCCGGGTCTCAAATAAGAGTGTGTTCACTCTCACTCCACACTCTCACTCTCGCCCACTCTGGTTCACTCTTCAATTAAATTGTGGCAGCCACCCTCGGATGCACCCTCAAAGCACTGCAACCTAGCGTGCTAAAAGGAAAGCTGAGAAAATAAATGAGTGCAGAAAACTCACAGTAAATGTTTTCCACGTTTTCCAGTTCCACTTTTAGGTTATGGTTTGAATTTGAAGGAAAACAAAGATGTCTTCCCGCAGAGTGGGCGAGAGGGAGCATCGTCGCTCACTCTTGCTCACTCTCCCTTTCGCCCACTCACCCTCGAATTTGGGACAGCAGAGAGTACACTCGGTGACGTCAAGAGGGTGAGAGAGAGTGCTCTCTGGGCTATTTGAGACTCAGCTCGCGAGCAGTTGGTAAGTTCCTACCGGACTCGTGACGTCAAACGACCCCCGTTTTAAACTTAGGCCTGATTCACAATGCGCAGTCAGCAGTCGACTGCCGACAGCCGACTGCTGGCAGTTGGCAGTCGGCAGTCGAATACAATTTACAATGTGCAGTCCAGCAGTCGTTATGTTTTTTGCATTATTTTTAAAAACTGCTATTTAATAATCGGCCATGTTTTGAACATATTGTTTTTAAATTTGTAAAATTGCTTAGTTTGCTTTTAGAACCATATAAAATCTCTTAAAACAATATTTGTTTACATCACGTGATTACGAGAGTAACGCCTGATTAGTTGGAATTTTTCGGCAGTCGGCAGTCCAGCAGTCAGAGATAAAGTTCGCCATCTCCGACTGCTGAACTGCGGACTGCTCGACTGCGGACTGCTCGACTGCGGACTGCTCGACTGCGGACTGCTCGACTGCGGACTGCTCGACTGCGGACTGCTCGACTGCGGACTGCACATTGTGAATACACACATCTTAAGGTACATATTAATCTCTGGCAGCCGACAGCGGACTGCCGACTGCTGACTGCCGACTGCGCATTGTGAATCAGGCCTTAGAATACCAAACAGTCGTTTGGAACCGACTATCGCTCAGTAACAACTTTTTTCGTAGGAAACAGGAACTCAGAATAAGCCCCCAGGCTCTATATTTACGTATGTGGGAATCGTGCCAGCAATGCCACTGGTAGTCGGGTTTTCTCGAGGGTGTCCCGTTTCCCCCTCCCTTCTCATTCCGGCGTCCGTCCACTGTAAAGTTTCATCTTATGTCATCCTCCGGGGTGAGCATATGCCTGCCCAGTCGTAGCCTATGTCTGCAGTTCTTGGTGGGATACCTCGGTCCTACGATACCCTCCTCATACAATATTTATCTATTCCATTATATAATTACATTAAGTTACAGTATTCTGAAGGGGAAAAATCTTTTGTGGCGATGTTGGAAGGCTTCGGGGTAGTATTAACTTCATGAGTGGTGTTACGAATCAAATACAATGTCGTAATCGTCTGGTGTTAGTTCTATATTTGAGGTCAACATATATGGAACAAGTTCAAAACATCCTTATAAAATTGCGCCACTATAAATGGACCACTCCAAGGATGGCAATATGTGAACTATCCGTGGTCCAGTATGTTTAACGAGAGTTTTAAATAGTCTGCATTAATCTACCCCAGCAAGCTTATTCTTTTGTCAGTAGATTTAAAACAAAACGCAACTCGCCGGTAGTATGTCATTAATAATTTGCAAGACTCCTGGGAATAAGACTGCAAGTCTCGTAAATATAAATTTGAGTGATACCTTCAGTTCTACATTTAACTTGTCTCATTTACGTGTAACATATGTTCTTCAATTTTTACTTCAAAGTAAAACATTACTATTTATCGTACTGAGGTTAAGATGAAACATAAATTTGATTTGTAGAATAGGTATCTAGCTTAAAATACTGAGGAGTGTGTTTTGGAATCATTACAAAACAAATGTGTTCGAAAACTATACAACGTATTTCAAACTTCAGGTAGATGAACACGGTGATTGTATAGCTGTGCATTGCAGCCATTGCGTTAGGCGAACTGAGAAGAGCAGAAGTTTTACATCGTCGTGCACGGACACATGCGTGGAATCACCACAACAGCGAGGGCATCAAACTCCCCACAGGCGAGGCGTGCAAGCAAAGCCAGAAAGGAGAAAGCGACAAAGTGATGGGAATGGACAATCGTGGTACGGTGGACGAATGCAAGCGAAGAGACGCGGACAGAACACAACATGCTCTTGGCGCGTGTATCATATCTGTCCATAATTCACACGCCACTGGATATAACTGTGACTGGATGATGGTCAGAGGAATGACAGTGTATTCATGACCCGGAGTTCGCTTCCGCAGAAACAGAGATTCCAGCGACGAGAACTGTCATATGTAACCCAGCACTCACGAGCAATCCCTGGTCTACGGCATGCGCTCTCATTAATAAACCAGACTCCCTGAATATAAAGTACATGCCTACTTTCAATAAATAGTTACTATACACATAATAGTAATGTTTACTGTTATGTTTTAAAGTGAGACGCAATATCAGATAAAGTTATAATGTATTTCGAACGAATTTACAATATTCTTTAAATTGTTTACTGTAGAAATGAATAACCCTATGTTTTCAAAAGAACTTACACTAAAAAAAGCTGGTTTATTAAATTTGCAAAACATTTCCTTATATTGTAGTGTTTTCAGTAAGCATTTCATCATTTATTACCGCCTCTTTTCTAGAAACTCTAAACTGCAAATTGGCGATGGTAAACGTAAACGTAGTACGTAAGTTTAAGTACAAATATTTCAACTCCAATAGAAATAAACAATTTACAACGTATTGATAACGTGCGATAGTCAAATACATTAACATATTTTTGGTACCTTATGCCTATAATATATTTAAAAATACATTTGTGTATTTTACAGATATAATGTGCAGTATAATAATTAAAAATTACAATTGTATAATGTACTAATTAACGTTTGCTCTTTCGTCTTTTATGGGAGACCTGTACCACTCATCCGATTACTATGAAATTTTTGTGAATTATGCGTGCGCAGTGAAGTCGTATTCTTAAAAAAAAAAAAAAAAAAAACAAAATGGCATGTGATAGGGGAAAAAAGGGGGGTGCTGCAAAACTGTCAGAGAAGCAGATCACGGTACCCAAAAAATGTAATGTGGTTATTTCAACGAATGTTGGGACGCTAGTTAACTAAAATTAGTGTCGATGATAGGTGTTTATATAAAAAGAAAACTAAATATGTTCGTACAAGTAATAGGGAATTGTAGTGTAAGCGTGGCGAGTTTCGATATTTGTCAGTCGCACTAAAATATAACACGGAACTAAAAGATAAAACAACAAAGTTAGGGTCTGTATTATCATCTCTGAATAATATACCTGAAAAACTATCACTCTGCTGCAGCTTTCAAAATAATAATTCCTTGTGTATTGTAACCTTTGAATAGCAGCCTGATAGAAATTTTTGTCAGTTATTCAGTAGTATTTGGTTACCTTTTATTTCTTTGGTAATAACGTTATAACTACGTGCATGCTGCGTGCAGTAATGAAATAGCTTCGCGAAAGGTGCATTTGCAAAATATTTTACAAAGAATATGTGGGCTTAGGCAGTATTCAAAATCTGTGCTGCATGCATGTTTAGTTTATTATGAACACAAACTAGTAGCAGCAAAAACACTGTGATAGTCTATGACTTTAATATAGAGTTAAAAATATGTTAAATACGGGACATTCGTTGAAAGTCGTGTAGTTTGGTTATATTAAATATATAGTACTAAAGTTTAAATTAAACCACCAGTAACCACTAGATATAATACATTTTACAATTACGTGATAGAAATATCCAGTACTAAAAAATAATTAGGGACAGGAAAATTTTGCAAATTCAGTAACCTGCATGTTAGAATGCAATGTCCTATGTATAATCAAGATCCGACAATTTGCCAAATAGCTGCTACTGTAACAGCAGACAATGAACTAATAGACCGCGCTTACACGAAGGGCAGTAGATTGTAACATGTAGGTAATTAAATTAGCGAAATTTTCCTGTCCCTACAAAAATGTAATTAAAAATATTTATGTGTGTACAAAGTCTGTTTAGTTATCCCATCTCTCGAATTTCTGAGACCCTTCAAAACGTAATGCAAATATTACGTAACCTATGTCGCATAAAAGAGATTTGAATAATGTTGTTGTTTGCCAAGTTTAGTCACTAGAAACTTATTTGGACCGTTTTATTTATAGAATAACATTTGTGAATGGATAAAAATTATGTAAAATAATTAATATGCAAACCAATAATGTTTTAAAATAAGAAGTATGGGCAGCATGTGCTAACATGTTTAGGTTTTCTTGGATATTCTCTACAAAATTATTGGCATTAACGTACTGATATGTACCTTTGAAAACTTCATTTATGATAATCAGACATCATATTTAATATGTATAGTACAGTGTATGTGTGCAGGTATTTATATGTGTATGTAGGTGTGTGTGTTGCAATATATCGATTGCTCATATTGAAACACTTTTTTTTTAAATTTTAAACAGATTAAAGTTTATGTTTAACAATTAAAATATTGAGTTTTTATAAAATATTGCCAATAATTTGTTTGATGCCGTTTATTTGAAATAATGAGTTTTTGTAAAATATTGCCAATAATTTGTTTGATGCCGTTTATTAAAAATAAACATTATATTATCCGTCACATATATAGGTAGTTTAAATGCGAAGTCATTACAAATACGATCAACGTTCGTGATTGCCGAAGACAAAATGAAAATTAAGGTTTGGTTTATTACAAATTTTTGCTACTACACACACACAGGATTTTAATGAAACCCTTTTTATTAACGTCGTGTCTCCGACTATAAAAAAAAAAAGCTTTACGGTCATATTTGGACCTTAATATACAATTATTTCCCCTTAATATTCTGTTAGCCCCTATTTAACACCAATATTTACCTAAACTCACATTTGCTTTAGAAAACTTGACGCCGACATTTCATACCAAACTCTCGGGGTACGAAACTACCTGCAAGTTTAAGTAGGAAAAAACTGGCTCAAAGAATAATCTGCCGGATAGGCAGTAACCGGATTGTCAGTAATACACTTTTAAAGGATCTTCAGCATATAAAATTATTTTCATATTTTTACTCGGAGCTGGTAATGTAAACCATAAGTAACCTTTAGACTATTTTGTTTATCTTGCTTGGATGACATCCCGTGACCAATTGGCAAGGAATCTCGTTGCTAAGTGATTTTTAAATGCACTTCTTATTCGCAATGTGTTATTGATAAAGATACTATATTAGCATTGATATTTTACGTCGAAAATTAATAAGAAAAATATAATTTCATCCGATAACTATGATTTTATAATGTCAAAGTTATCTAATAAACAATACTGATATACAACTTTATTTATACACTTAAACAATTTTCTTTCTCTTGCATTAAACATTTAGCACAGTGTAAACTATTATTTTAAAAACAGCCTATTTGGCTTTAGTACCACACAAAATGTCTAGTATGTTTGTCAAAGAGAATGTGTTATGAAATTCCCAAGTTAAATAGTTCGCTGTGGTATTATTAATTGTATACCAGCTTAACTTAGCACCATTAGACAAAACATTGCTCAGAAAAGCGTAACATCCAGAACTCTAAACAGCAGCATATTATGATAATTTTGATCAGCCTAGTTATGCTCCTGCTCTTTAGTTCATACTGTCCTCGCGACAATTTTTTTAAAGCTTAAACGAGAATAGATACTAAAAACCTGTCTTACGTTTTGTGGTGATAGCTAATTTTTTTCAAAGCAAGAAATTATCTGGTTTCGACTAAAAAGTCAACTAACCAGAATTTCGTTTGTTTCATAATTAGATAAAACCATAGTACTTACTGTCTTGAAAAAATAGCCAACATGAAGGAAATGATTTTAAATAGAATTGCCAGACAGATTTTTGATATTTGATCTCCTTCAGGCGTAAAAGAAAATATCCCTTAAAAAGTGGAAACTAGAGAGCACGGCCTCAAATAAAACTTGACAGACGTGATAGTTTTTTTTTTCTGAACTACAGTGGCGCAGTTCTCTCGACGAGAGCCAGAAACGCTACTATTCCGGCTCTATCGCAATTTAACTTTCCTACCCTTGTCCCGTCTGAGCATAACCAACTTCCGGGGCGGAATTATGTCCAACTAACATTTTTAACATTGTTCAATACGGTTATGTCTAACTACTTGGCTCATATTTAGATCTCCTGGGGGCCGATTAAATATCGCCACCTGCTATCTGCACCGTCGCAGCGCAACGCGAGTGCAGAGCAAGGTAAATGCTTCTTCCGTGGCATTACGTGAGTATATAATTCCAATACAGCGCAACCAGACGCAACTCAGGCGCAAATTTTGAGTGCACCCGTAAAAGGAGATATTTAATCGCCCCCCTGGCCAGTGAACGAAAGGACACGGGATTAATTCCCGGCTGGGTAGCTGAAATTAAAGTAACCTCTCTGAGTTAAGAACATGCGTTGTTCCTCTCATTATCTTCATACTACGGATGGCCATTTCAAACCACCACAGTTTCATCCTCGCCTAATAACTATAGGGTGTTCCTCCTTCCCCCCACCCTCCCCCGAGGACAACTTCCAGATAAATAGAAACTGCTTTAATAGAAAAAATAATTTTATCATAAGTCCATACACTTAAGTTTATTATTATTTTCACAAAATCGCTATGTATTGGTTTCTGTGCCACCAGAAGCAGAAAATAGTAGAGACGTTATGTTTAGGCGCCACAAGGAAAGGAAAATAGCAAGACGTGGAGAGGAGGAAGTCGTGAGGTCGATATGCAGCGCTGCTATTGTATATGTCGCCATACTCGGTTAGCTCACGGTGTTAGGAGACGTCAGAACATTAGGACGCTATCATGCCTCTCTCCCCCACTGGCACTTGTTGACTGCGACCTCGCTTACCTGGCAGAAGTGTGTGTGTATATACACCACAAATGACTCATTTCCTCAACTCGGCCAAGGATCGCCGGTACAAGAGATTCCGAGGTAGGGATCTTAACCATATTAATTCTACGACTTTCGTCATTTGCCCATACCTTTCTTTAGCAGGTAAATTAAGGGTTATTACCTCCAGCGTTTAAGCAGGATTTCCATCAGTTTACTGGAAAGCGGGCGTAAATCACTAGCAATATGCCCGCAAGTCGCCTCAAGTTAAATAAACTAAAAATATCTTACAACAGTTCATCTCTACGTCAACCCAATACACGACACAATAACCGATAGCTGTTTTACGTATATCTAAACAATTTTGCTACATGAGTAATATATTTTTTTTATTTCCAATTGGAATACTCTAACAATGATCTGGTAACAATTTCAAAATACCGATCTTGAGCTTCACTGAAATGTTGTCTACAATAATACGGTGTAGTTGCTTGTTGCGCAACTTAATTCTGCGCATATTTTCCAAGTTTTCCACTAGTATTGATAGTACTGCCTTCCTTGAAGCCCTGCGGTCATAGAGTAAGTAAGGTATACATACCCCTGGCGTGATTAGTGATAGCGATGTAGATGTATTCGGTGTAGTTTAGTACGCTACCAGTCGAACCTACTTATATGCCACCCAGGGCCGGATTTGAACATCTTGGCGTCCACGCAGACTTTCTTTTCCGTTTTCGCTTACCAACTAGCGTCATTTACCCATTTTCAACTACACATTTTATAAGACCCCTCTGCTCTATCCTCAAGCTATGTAAACTAATAGTAATGACAAAATAATAATTTAGCTTAGTTGGAAAGTGTTATGCATAAGTAGACTACGCGCCATTTAAAGTTAAATACAAAATAATTGTCTTCTTTGAAACAATCTTACAAATGTACTCTACTCTTGTACCATGTATTTATAATTATTGTCTACATAGGACAAAATTATTTTTGTAACATTGTTTCAAATATGAAAAACTTAAACCATGTTTTACAAATAACTAAATTTTGGTGCGTAGTCTTATTGACGGGTTACAGTGTCTAATTGTAACGCAGTTATTTTAAAATCATGAACTGGTTGACCATAGAGCAGATAATACTATTAGAGAGACCATTAGCCAACATTGCGAAATGTAAAGCCTTTTAATGTGAAATTTTTTCCCGTCGCCATATCGGTAGTTCTTGACATTTTCTCCACGCCAAAAGTGTGCCCCTGTGAAAGTTACGCTCTGGACCAGAGCTTAGTGGTAAACTGGGCTCTGAAGCCACCACTGACATATTTTTATCTAAGGTAGGCCCACATTGCTATAGGATTAGTCTGAAAATTATGAAACGCGAGTGTCCATCATCAAAAACATTCCAAGACGCCAGGTCATACATTTTTTCTCACCTTATTTATTACTGTATCAATATTTTCGTTTTCCCTGTGCAGAAAACGGTTTCGGTCCGAAAGCGACGTGAATATAAAAGACCAAGCAAGGGATTATTACTGACATATGTTAAGACAATTACCACTCCGACTGCTTTTGAAAACCAGTTCTGTAATATGCGTAATATTCGCCCATTTTTTTCACGTAAAGTTCATTTTAACTGTGATTGTTTGTGTGATGCAAAATTTTACTAGGGAAGACATTCTTAACTTCGTGCAACTACACTACAACTAAAACGCATGACTACGTGTACTAACGTTATTGAAATCTCTACTCACGAGACATTAAGAGGCCGTTCCAGTGTTGCAGGCGGATGTATGCAACCCGTATTAACTCCCATATAAATCAAGGCTAATATTACCTTCGCTATAGCAATACAAGTATTACACATATAAACATTATATTCGTGTTTTATGAAAGAGACAGTCGTTCTTATTTTCGCAGCGTTCGCCGAAGCCAAGTATAAAGAATGGTAGACTGTAAATTTTACAAAACTTTCTTTTGTATTAGGTTTTTAATGTAACTGTTTGATATACTGCAACACCTCCCTAGCCCGAGTTTGTAAACAGATGTTTCATTGCAGCAGACAGGGAGAATTGCAGAACAAATGTAGGGGAATGGTCTGAGACCAAAACTTACAAGACCTAAACAGATATATTTAGCTTTCGACCCTACACTACGCGGTTTACTCAGTTGGCAGAGAGACCGAAGTACTCATGAGACAAATCAGAAAGAAAAAAATATAACAGGCACCAATTGGAGTAATTGGCTTGTTTTGACTCAGGAATTTACGCATGAAATGAGGGACACCAAAAAAATATTCAGAATAATTTTGACAATTGTTCTGGAGTTAAAATAGTGCTTGTTACCATATTACTGATTGTGGTCAACTAAAAAAGAAAGAAATAAAATCCAAGCTTCTCGTAGATTACTATGGTACAATACTAATGTTCAACCAGCAAGCTGCCAGACAAACATCTCCACCAATATCATCAGGTTTCAAAAGAAATATTTCCTCTTCATGTGCAACATACTCAAAACATCATATTCAATTATTAATTAAAATAAAACTCTGGCATTGAATGTAGAACTTCTCATAACACTTGATTATTCACAACCATAGAGTAAGTAAGGTATACCAGAGTGACAACAGCAATGCTGACTCAGAGACGCTTATATTTTTGCCCTCTCCATGCACACCAAGTCAACAAAAATAAAAATGTTATTTTACAAACTATCCAGTTGGCATCAATGCGCGACACTAGCGTCATCTTTTGAGCACAGAGTTAAGTAGTTCTAGAAGTGGCTTATACTA
>PNEQ01038493.1:0-40753 GCA_003012365.1 Medauroidea extradentata | reverse complement strand
TTTAACGTCTTTTCAGCCCCTTAAAAGTTGAACTTCGAAAAATCCTTAAATTGGCTAATATGCATTTTTACAAGTGTCCTATTAAAGTAAAAATCACGATGATAGGCCGTCGGGTTCGAGCTCTATCGACGTTTCTTCGGAAACACATTTCACCCCTTTTCACCCCCTTAGAGGTCGAATTTCGAAAAATCCCTTCTTATTGCTCGCCTACGACCTGAAGGGAACCCCCACAAAAAATTTCACGATTCTAGGTCCAGTGGTTTGCTGAAGTTTGATATGTCAGTCAGTCAGTCAGTCAGTCAGTCAGTCACCTTTCATTTTTATATATATAGATATATAATCACAGGAAAACCACTTGTTAGACAACGGGCAGTTAAAGTGAAAAGTTTGTGGTCAGCACTGAACATCTAGGTCTTTAGCGCTGGTGAATGGTAACATGATGTGAGTATGGAGTAGCGCCGGAATGAAGGAGTGAAGGAAACGAAAGATTCCCGAGAAAACCCTCTGACAAGCGGCATTGTCCGGCATGATTCTCACATTCGAAAATCCGGGGACAGACCCCGTCGAGAACCGAACTCGGAGGCGAGTGCTCTATCCACTGCGCCAACCACAGCCCCAACTGGCGGTTGAAGGTGTTACTGAAGATATCACGGTTGAGAATCGTGTTTGACTGTAACTGTGACTAGAGAATATAAATTTCTGTTTAAGGCCATTATCTTTCATTTATTTCAAACAATAGCAAGTAACTCATTTTTTTTTTAACCAAATGCTTTGAAAAAATTTGAGACGGTGTACAGTCATACGATACACAATTTTACAATAGCGTTGTTTTTAATATTGTACCGTATGATAGCAAAAAATTAGTTTGCTTAATTTTGGTTTATTTTGACAACAAAATATGTGACATTTCAGGGGCGAAAATCTAAAAATCAGTTTGGTGTATTGCAACAGAAAAATTCAGATACAAACAATGATATATAAGTATTAAAAATATAGGAATGAATATTTGATATATGTATTAATTTGCGTAAAAAAATATTTTCAAAACCACTGCAAAACTAAACAGCGAGGCCTTAAGAGTGAGTGGTACATAATTCAACGCTAAAAGCATTAATCTATAACTGAAGGTTTCTTGAAGCCAATTTGCGAAAATTAAACAAAAGCAATCCTAGACAATAGTTTTAGTCAACGTTTTAAACAAAAATTTTTCCAGTGTTACGAACTTCCGAGGCACAAACTCTGACGCCGGAACCTCGTGAATTTAACTGCAGCGCAAGAAATCACGCGTAACGAATGAGTAATTCTGGATAAATATTTACTCATAAAGTTGTCAAATACCGTTATCTAGGATTGTCATTGAGTATTTTATTCATATTGGCTTCGAAAAAAGCGTAGAAATCAATTGATGTTTTAGCTTTTATTTATCTACCACACACTCCTAACACCTTTTATAGCTTAAGATACTGCTTTCTGCAATTCCATTAAACAGACAAGTTCATGAGAGTTTCCATCGTGTGTCTCCGTACTGCGGATTAGTTCCTGTGTCGAATTGTAGAATATATACACTGAGAAAAGCGTATTTTTGGTGGTGCCATAATTCTGTTACCCTCTTCACACACGAAATTACTTTAAGTTTTAGTTGTTGCAGCCAACTTGTTTTATGACACTTGCTGTATGTACTAGTATAATTGTGGCAAGCACTTAAATCTCGTAACCAAATAAGAACGTGCTTTGTTCTCACTGCCTGTACATGACTGAACACGGGGAAAAAAGTCGTTCGGACATATTTAGTTTCTCATTTGTACGCTGGATCCATTTTAAGTAGTACAGCTTCAGCAGTAAGTCTTGTATTTGTGCAACGTCCTGTAATTTCGACGTTGTTAAAGTAGGGATAACAATCCAGTATGGTGGTGTCACTTTTATCTGGATTCATTCTACAACAATATGAGCCGCAGAAGAAGAAGAAAACCCTTTTCTTCTCAAATCTACCGAACAGATTGTTAGTTTTAAAGAAACGATTGTTGTATTAACATTCTTGATAGTTCCGAACCGAAAATCAAACATTGTAACTGTTTCTATTTTAGCAGACTTATAGTTTCTACAATAAAATTTTCTCAGTGTGCATATCCGTCGCACTTTGCGAAAATGATCTCAGGAAGAAAATATGCGTTGTTGTAGTAAGATCAGAGCTTGGAGATGTATATCGGGGCTTACAGATGTTCGCCTGTGACGTCATGTCTTGCGGTAGTACTCCAGCTGTCTACTTACCGTGTTATTTTGTCAAGTGATTGGAAGTTCTGGTATCAGCTTCAACTAAGGTTCAGGTTTGGTGTCCATTCGTCTCCATAAAAACGGCTGTTCTTGGCAAAACAAGCCTTCCTTATCTATTTCTAGGATTTTGCCGCACCATATTTGCGTGGGGTAGTAATTTGAAAACTTTATATTAAGATTTTTTAATAACTGGAATCGTGTTCACCTGTTGTCCCGTCAAACTCTTATGCATATAGATGAAATAGATATTTTGTACATAGCTATTACCAATAACAGAAATACATTAAGCCAAATTTAGTGTAGGCCTAATGAAAACAAACTTGCATACACAAAATGTGTATAGAAGGCTATCGATGTTAGGGATACTTTTCATGACATTAAATGGTGTTAAATATTATTTAAAAAGGTACGTTATACTCTACGAAAATGTTACATGATTTATAAGTATGAATATGAAAATCATTTAACTGTGATTTAATTTTCGTTGTAAATTTTAATATTTCTCAATCCAAACGTATACTTAAATATTCAAGTTTTTTTTTATTAAAGTGTAATGATTCAAGGCTTTTAAAATTTTCCTGTTTTTTCTTATAGACTGATATCTATATCATGTAAGAATTAGCTATTGATAATTTCTTTGTTAGAAAAAAAATGCCACACGTTTTTCCTTCATTGTGGGAATGTTGGGGAGTCATGTCGCTGCGTTCGCACAAACACAATTGTATTAACATTATTTTTTATATTACTGGCACGCATGCTTTGAAAGCTACCATTTTGAAAGGGAATAGCTTGAATCAACAGCCAGCAGTTGCCCAAGGTTATTTTTAAATTTGCCTTGACTGCCGATTAAGATGAAACTTTAACGGAACTATTAAGGGGGGTAGTCAGTTTCAATGGTTTGCTGTAACACTAAGGAAATACAGTTTAAAAGACGTCTAAATCAACGCGTAATTTTGTCGACAGGGGATGTTTTTGTACGTCAGAAGTTTGTAAACAAGATTTGGATCTATTTCTACCGACGACTGTACCAACACTACTATCCTAACATCTCCACTGAGAGGGCACGAGAAACATTGTTAAATTTAAATCCCTATCCTCACTGCTGTAAAAGCATTTACATTATTACGACTGCTGCTATTAGTGCCACATGTGCGCTAAGTTGTACGAAATGCAACACTTTTTTTTATTTTATATACGTACATTCGTGGAGTAAATATGGCATCTTCACAGTCCTACAACTCTAGCATATCTTCACGGTGGTTCACCCATCTCCTTTCACCCTCACCCCTCCCACCGACGTTCCGGAAAATCCGGTCTGCAGTCAAGCAGTTCATTTCACACAGCACGAATAAATTTTCCACATCCCCAACCCTCCCCCACTCCCCTCATTTTGCTAGCAAACCCACGCCGCCCTCGCGCCCGCATGTGTTCGGAACCGTGCTAAACGCCTGGACGGAAGCCTTCTCCCGCCACCCCTGTGACTCCAGCCGACCAACCCTTATCCCGGAGCAGGCAAGGAAGAGGAAAGTAAAGGGGGTAGCTGGGGGTTAGATGGGGTACGTATAGCACGGAGTCCTCCTACGCCATTAATCCCGCCGGTTAATCCCACAATCAGGCGCACCGTTCTTTCCTCACGTCGCGCGATTACGCCAACCACCCCCTGGAATTACCGTTATTATTTTTTTCTCCCCCCATGCTCGTCCACCTTCCCCCCTGTCCCCCACCCCCTTGCACACATGCGGCTGTAATGTATGCGCGCACGTCCTTCGCTATCGCGACCCACCACTGGACGCCTTAGACCACGCGGGGCCATACGTGACGGGAATCGCATTCGTCGTCGCCCCCCTCCCGCTCATCTTGCCTCTTCCCCTTTTATACATCCTGGACCCGAGCACAACCGAGGAGGGATTTTTTTTACGCCGTCTCACGGGCAGGTGCGGAGCGATGCGATGTTTGGAAGACCGTCGTGACTAAACTCCTCTGCTGGGGATTTTAATTCCATGAATGTTTCATGCATTATGACACGTATGTGAACCTGACCGTTTGTCCAACGTATGATGCTGCTGGAATAATTGCTAACAACCAACAGTTGTCTTGCAACATTTTCCCAACAATTTGCAAACTAATAACAAAATCACGATACACAGTATTTTAGCATTTTTAGTTTAATCAATATTGTAATGCATGCGTGTAATGCGTATTTTAGTACTGTTTTCATGAAATTTATTAAGTTGGATATGTATTGGTTTTAAAATAACGTTGTCTCAATATGATCATATTTATTAATAACCGTCGGTTTTCTTTCCAGTATTTTACCAGCACTATACCAACGAATAAAAAACTGCAATAAATAATATTGTAACAGTTTTTTCTTTTAATTAATGTGTAAAGGTATGTGCGTTATGAATTTGCAAACATTATTATAATAAACGACATTATGTTGTAAATACCGTTGGCCCAATATACTCATATCTGCTAAAACCCACCCGTTCTCTTTCTGACACTTGTCCAACACTACATCGACGAATAAAAAATTACCATGAACTGTATTGACAGTAAATATGATATTATATGAATATTATTCAATGTTTTAGCAATAATTTCAAGCAAATTATCAATTTGTGTATTTGGTTGTGAAACAACGCTAGGCCAACATAATCATATTTCTTAATAGCCAACGGTAGTCCTTCCAACATCATACTATCATTCTACCAACGCAAAAAAAAATTACAATGAACAGTATTTTAGCAGTTTCCTTTTAATTAATAGGTTCATTTGTGTATGTTATGGCATGTCTCCTCATTATTTTAATAAAAATAATTACATTGGTTGTTGGTATGATAATAATTTTTAGCCAACCTCATACTTATAGGCGTTTTACTACACAATTCATTTCCACCATTGCCAACCAAAAGCCAACGGTTGGTTTAACGTATTCGTTCCAACACAGTTTCATCCGTTACAACCAATTTCCAACCGTTGCCCCAAGGTATGTTGCTACTGGGGTCATTTATCAGAAAGTGGAAACCACCAAGAAACGTTATTCACTTTTCTGTGCATATATGTAGCCAAAACTGAATGGCAATCGAAAATCTAACACGTAAAGTATACTTACTTACGTAAAATTAGGTTTTCCTATAACAAATTTTCATGTTAAATATAATACCCTTCATATAGCACAAATAGTAAAAAAAAAAAAAACAACCTAGAATGTCTTGTATTCTTATAATAAGACAGTGCACGTGATTTTAAAAATGTTGACATTTAAGTAGTATTAACTTATACATGCGCATATTTCTAATATTTGAACCAAACTGATGCGATTGATGTCTGAATCGGTAAAATACACAGGCTTTATTAACCAATTGTGACGTTACATAATTTATAAGTTTCTTAAATATTGTATTTTGCCCATTTCTGTCTGTTTAAATTCAGTATAACCACGTAAATAATTATTTCTCGAATTGATGACCTACTGTAATTAATACCGTGCAGTATTTCCTAACACCATAATCAATTCACTATAAAGTTAACACATCTGAAAACCCTTGCTATTTTTTCTCTCCATACACATCGAACGAACAATACTAACCACAAACACTATATATTTTAATTTACATCTAATCGTATCTTTTTCGTGTAAAGAGAATCAATTTATTTTAAATTATGAAATAGTGTCCGTCAAAGTAAGCTAATAATCCACCGTGACGATAGCTCCAATTTTAATTTCATGAACACCAAACTCGCTGAATTCAAATAATAATTTCACTCAGACAACTTTGTGAGTTGCTCTCTTTTTAACTGCAGCAATAAGTGTAATTCTGTATTATATTTTTACTTTGTTTTTCCAAGACGCAAAGAGTATTATTAGAGTTCATGCAGTAATCAAGATATTACTGCACAAATCTCTTTTTTGAGTTTTTGGAATGAGTCATACTGGTTGGAGTTACGGTTAGTCTATGTTTGTGTTACACCGAAATGAAATATCAAATTCATTGCGATGTTTTCCGTAGAATGTGTACTTGTAATAGGGTTTCTCCGAATGCTTTTCCAATTTCCCGTGTTTACTTTACATTCAGTTAGGAATGGACGACAACGTATCAGTTATTCATGGAAGAGTAAAATTTTATTTTTTTTCTTCTAGAAGAGAGTCCACCTGAGGACGTATACTCAAATATCCGGTTTTTTATATCTCTTCCTGCGTCCTGCCCCCAGTAAACAGTACAAAAATCCAATATGAAGACCAATTTCGATATTTTGCGCACGTCGTCTCATTTTGTTACTTTCCTCTGAGAGAAGGGGAAAAAAGATGGGGTGGGATAGTGACCGAGCTGCCCTCTGTTGAGTGATACGAGAACAAAGGACTGCGTCGTATCGGGGAGATGAAATATCGAGTCGAAGACAAGTTTACGGCGGCTGGGTTTTTACCCTAAGAATAGGGAGCACAAGTTATGAGTTTTATGTTGATGTAATAACCAACGTTACTTTACGAGAAAAGAATACAAGATGTCACCAATATTTTATGTCAGGAAAACGTGTTGGAGTGATATGGTATTATGTTTTCTTGTTTCGCTATGTTCGTTGCATTCTTCGCACACAATAACGTACAATTTTTACATTATAACGTAGTGAAAAAAAATTTATTGAAATCCTCTGTCCCTTGGCAGGCAAAAGGACCAACATTACATTTTACAAACTTTTGAGTAGAAAGAAAAAACTGTTAAGAAATTCAATTTAAAACAAATTCCAAAAACCAATTGTTATTATTGTAGCTGTACAATTCCAGGCAACTATGCTGTCTGTGGTTTATCTCTAGCTTAAGGGTCAGTAAATTGGTTTATGAACTAATATTAAAACTGAGACGTTGGCTCTTTGCCTGCCAAGGGACGATATTATCTAGATGTATCAATTTTTTGTATAGTGAATAACGCAAAAATTAATTTAAAGTTATACTGAACTCATAAACAATTGAAATAATTTTGGAATTACTTAAGTTACTGAGTTAATACGTTAACTACTTGAAACGCAAATAGAATTTAGCAATCTTTTTCACTGATCTCGTTAATACTACTATCTTAATCCAAGAAGGTGTGATAAAAATAATAGTTTCAAAGGTGCCGCGGAAATTATTTGCCTACAAATTATATTAATTTACCGTATGGGATTTTCTAACAGGCAATATAGTGATGCCACGATACTAAAAGTATTATTGCACTCAAAGGTAGTTCCGGGACGTGAGCGTAAAAATACAATGTGAATCCTGAGCGAAATTGAAAAAGAAAATGTTAGTTTCAGAACGTCTACGGTTCATATTTTTAGTGTACAGTGTTGCAACACAACTTATACGAAGTCCCTTTTTGCTCTCCGCAGGTATCGTACTACCACTACTCTGTCAATCGTACCGTTATGGGAGCATGTTTTACACCTGCCCGGTACAAAATTTTCTACGCTTTTCTTTTTTGGTTGCTGTTTTGAAATACGGTATTCGACGGAATATAGTCTTACCATGTTATATAGAAAACTACTGCACAAACTCCTGCCAAATCTAGCATTTTAAGGCCATGATCTTTCATTTATTTCAAACAATTGCAAATAACTCAAATATTTTTTAACCAAATGCTTTGAAAAAATTTGACACTGTGTACAGTTACACACTGCACAATTTGGCCGGAGCAGTTTTTAAAAAACATTGTACCATTTGCTAGAAAAAAATTATTTTGCTTCATTTTGGCTTATTTTGACAACAAAATATGTGATATTTCAGGAGCAAAAATATAATAATCAGTTTGGTGCATTGCGACAGAAAAATTCTGATACAAACGATGATATATAAGTGTTAAAACTGCCAGGATAAATTTTTGATATATGTATTCATTTGAGTTAAAAAAAAAAAATATTTTCGAAACCGATTCTGACTAAATTTGATGTGTTAGTTAAATCATGAAATACAATTTTAACTGTTTGTTTTAAAAGACAGACACGTTGTTTAAGGCAACTAAGAATTTTTGTGCTAATTTGCACAAACAATGGAAGGTGTAGGTTAATTAGTTCTGCTTGTATATTCTTTTCTTCTTAATTTCACGTCGACTATGGGCCAATGACCATACATTGAGGAGTGTTTGTGGGAAGCGATAGTGCCAAATAGTAAGCTTATCAGGAAATGAAAAAAATCAAAAAAAAACCTGTCACAAATAATTTTATAATTCGAACTCTGAGTTACATTTATTTACAGGATTGTATGTGTGAAAAGAACTGTCACAGGAAAAATTTAGTACTGTTACTTCAGATGGCCCTTGTACCATTCTCCATAACATGTCAACAGTAAAGTGCATTCTACGGACGTTTGTTTGAACTGAACAATGTATTAATGGCACTAATATCACTTCCTACGGTATTAGTAACAGGACATATAATTTTTTCAGTTGAAAACCTCACTATGTGATTTTCTGGTACTAAAATAGTTTCCCACAAACACTCCAAAATTATTTCGTCCATTAAGGAGGATCAGTACCCACCATTATGGGATAATAAAACTTCTGCGTTTGATTTGGCTTACATCATTTCAATTACGTTTTAATCTTCGATAAACCGGAGGGAATAGTTCATCACGTTGTATACAGTGGCATTGCTTCACTACTATTGCTTATACTATCTTTGTGACCATCCGTACTAAAACACGACTTTTTTCCTCCGGAAGGTTACTAGTCAAAAACTGATAAAAGTAGTGAAGGTCTGGTTATTTGATAACACTTAAGAAAGTAATATATGTGCTATTTCAGAAGGAACATTTTAATAAATCTCACTGTACGGAACATAAAGCGAAAATTGAAGGATTATAAGATGGCAGGTACTGATCCTTTTTAAGAGGAGTCTTCACCGGTGTCGAATTTCCACCTTTGACGCGTGGGCACAGCTTAAAGATGAGAGCCAATGTCTCACGCTTGACGAGAAGCATATCGCCTCTATTCACAGCGCGCCAAACTGGCGTGTAAGGTTTTCCTTGTAGTCTTTTTCTTACGGGACTTAAAGCGGTGACCACTACATTTTATTTTTTAATAGTATAAAGTACACACCAACGCATGCCTCTCGCTTGGCACTTAACGAATCCAGGTAATATTTTCGGAATTGCAGCAGTCTAAATAACCCATTTTTAGCCCTTTTGAGAGTCTTGAAAATCATGTTTCTAACAAGCAAGCTGAATATTTTGAAACATAGAAGCATAGTTTCAAGAGTGTGTTATTTTCGTAGATAAACATAATATGAATAAGTTAAGCAGTTTCACGTAAAAAAGAATACGCGTGACACGCTGCAAAGCTGTCCATGCGCTAGTCGAGGACTGCACTTAAGAGCCACGTCATTACTAAAAGCTAGCTTTATTTAAAACACGACCAGCACGATTCTAGCCTATCTGAGCAATGTGGATCTTGCCAGGTCGATCTCAGCGGTCCATAGTCTGCCCGTGCATCTTACTCCCCATGACATTCGCAGAAGATTCCGACAATGCCGTGCCACTTGACATTCTTCAAACTGAAATTCTCTCTGTGGCTCCCAGTGGCCTGAACAACAAGAAGTTAAACGCGACATCACTATGCCGTACCTGAGAGGCAGATACACTTCTCGGCAAATCGTACATAGAGAACATTGGCCGGAATATTCTCACTTGACTTTGTTATCTGCATACTATCTAGTAGTAGGGCTCCAAGGAGGCGTGGGCTACTTCTAGTTTGCAGAGGCTTTTTTAAAATTCTTCCTAAACCCTGCGGTTGTCATCAGATCTGCATGCTGCAAGCCACCTGGTCCGATAATGGCCCGAAGCATCTCATATCGGCAGACACGACATGCTGAAGCAGATCGGAAGTCACCGCCAAGCAAATAAATTGTAAATTTTGTGGACCGCAAAAAAACCACGATTATTCTCGCCACGTTTCTCACCACTTCGCATCATCATGCCACGTCACTTCGCCACGCCATTTATCACACCACTTCGCCCCGACATGTGTCACGCCACTTCTACTCGCCATTCTTATCACTTCTCGCCACGCTTCTTACCGCTTCGCCGCTGTTCAAAGAGCTTCATCCAGATATGCTTCATTCACACCACTTCGCCTCTCCCTTACTCTTACCGCTTCGCAACACTTCAAACAGCTTCGCTTCGAGATGTTTCACATCGCTTCTTCTCGCATCTGTTCTAACCACTTCTCCCCACGCTTCTTACCGCTTCGCCGCTCTCCGAACCCCTTCGTCGTAGGCATGCTTTATTCACCTCACTTCCTCTCGCCATTCTTCGTGCCACGCTTCGAATAGCTTCACTTCGAGACGCTTCACACTACTTCTTTTCGCCAATCTGCTTACCACTTCTTCTCGCCATTTGTTCGAATAACTTCGTCCCGCAGTTCTTCTAAACCACATCTTCTAGTTACATTTCTTACAGCTTCGCGACGCTTATTACAACTTCGCCTCGCGACACTCATCAACAACTTCTGCTCGCGATGTTTCTCACTGCTTCGCCTATCTTCGCCGGGCAACTTAATTCGTTACAGAAACAAAGACATTTTGCTTGTCAGTGAATTACCTCTTTTTGCGTACTCCTTTGGCATGTAATATAATTGCTGGCTGTTTTATATTATGGCCACTACATGGACGACATTCAATATTTACTTGTTTCCGAAACAACAGACTCCAGATCAGAGTTGCTGTGACTTTGGTTAAAACACCAGATAAAATGTTTGTGCACTATAATTTTGTAGGTACGTTAAAGTTCAGCCAAGTGTCACATGAACGTCATCTTTGAATCATTAAAGTTTCGTACAGTAAAATCACCAAAAATTAATTAAAATCGTAATGTTGACATATATACTGTTTAAAAAAAATCAGTACA
Organism: Medauroidea extradentata; assembly: GCA_003012365.1. Classification (NCBI taxonomy): domain Eukaryota; kingdom Metazoa; phylum Arthropoda; class Insecta; order Phasmatodea; family Phasmatidae; genus Medauroidea; species Medauroidea extradentata. The sequence goes on along the minus strand of PNEQ01038493.1, from coordinate 29,604 downwards.
AAGTGCACTATGAAATAATAATTTATTTTATAATATGACTTACATACAGCTGCGCTTGTCTTTCTTCAAACCTGTTATGACGTGACGAACACTACATTTAGTCTGAATTATTGAATGCGTCAATTTCCAGTTGCAAAATAATTACTTATTACAAATATAGTTATTTTTTGTCTATGTTTATGATGTTGTAGCAAATTTACATCATGTCAAAAGCAGCACGCATACAAACTCACAGACTTTATTTTTTTGTGTTTCATTGGATGTATGATGACATCAGCAAAGTTACGGCAGCAATAATTCGCAGAATTCAATTAAATTTTATATAAACCAATTAGAGATCAAATAAACATGCCGAAAAGCCACTGCATATTTTAGGAATAATGATACACAGTACTAGATAAAAGGACTAATATTCATTTCAAATGAGAACTCGTGTAACAATGTTTTTTTTTTTTTTGTTAAGTGAGATCGCGTGTGGTGCGTTATTCTTTATCACGTTTTTTTATTCCTGTTACGTTTTCTGTTCGAAATTTGATCTTTCATCTGTTATTATAAAATGCATTAAACAATGTTGCGAGAATACTAATGCAGTGAGCCTACACTAAATAATTTATTTACAAAAGCATGTTTGATCTGGAGTAGTTAGAATAGACAATGTTGTAAAAAGCTTTCTTTTTCCGCGTTTGGCGTGACAGGGTCTACTCTTGTATGCGTAGTTAAAAATTTAAATAATACATCGACAACCTTGATTGATCGTCACTTGTCGCTAGCAAACACTAACGCGCTCCAAACAGCTGCAAGTAGAGGTAAAGTTAAAATACCCGCCAAATGTCAGAAAACAGTGATGGATATCGAATGAAGCTAATTATCGCGATACCGTCTTGTTGCAATGAATTTATGACCATGCAGTTTCTCATATTTGTGTTAAGTGCCTGCATATAGGCAACAAGCAAAACAATAAACACTGTAGGGTTGCACATCTTTCAGCTCTTGTCTCTATTTTTATTTGGCTAGCCGAAAAGTTTAACATAATTAAGAAGTTAACATTCGTGATATACCCTCACTATATTCGTAAAATGACGTGACAGAAGCGATATTAACAGCACGATTTAACTAAAAAATTTGTGTTAAAAAGAATCTTACTATATACTAATATCTAGTACGTAGTACGCGACAGCCACAGATTTTTATAGTAAATGTTTTCTTTGTTTATTTGTAACATGTTTTAAATAAATACCAATACCCACTGGCATTCCGAAATGTGGAAATAAAGGCACAATAACACATTTGCTTAAAAAGGCCATGATTTGTTTATAATAATCAACCTACAAAAATATCTTTTAAAGTAAATAAACGCAATCTATTATATTACCAACTAAGCAGTTTCACCAACATTTGCGCGCGAAATTAAATTCCGACTCAAATAAAATTAATATAATTTCTGTTTGGAATTCGCGACGCGTCCGCCATTTTTATCGAGCTGACGTCACAGAAACCTCTACACGTAGATTGGCGGACATCTTTGTTATCGTGTTGCGGCGGTCGAGTCACTTCTGTCGCGCCCATGTGATTCCGGCATTATGCAGTATCGGGTTGTGGCAGCGGTGGCCGAATGGTCAGACCATTCGTCTCCCACCAAAGCGATCCTGGCTCGATTCCAGGCGAGGTCGGTCCCTGGATTTTCGCATGTGGGAATCGTGCCGGACGATGCCGTTGGTTGGCGGGTTTTCTCGGTGATCTCCCGTTTCCCCTGACTTTCATTCCGACGCCGCTCCGTACTCACAACATGTCGCCCCTCACTAGCGCTTAAGACCTTGATGTAAAGCGCTGACCTAAATCTCTCACTCACGTATCGGACGGCATGTTGCTCTCTGATAAGCTACTTGTAGAGACACTGGATAGTCGCGAAATTATTAAAAGTCAACAAATTATTCGATAAACTGAAGTATCTTTATCTTACTACTAGCTGTCCCGTTGCGGCTTCGCCCGCGTGTACTATAGAAAAAGAGTAACTAACTTTTAGTTACGTGTTAATTGATGCTGATACTATATTCTATATTATACTATATTCACTGTTTATCTTTAAAACATCAAATACAAACAGATTTGTCCAGTCCACTGCACTAAGCGTACTTTTTTTAATTCATCTTTATTCCTCTATAAAACAGCTGCCCGGCTGCGGCTTCCACCGCAAAACAGCTGCCCGGCATTTAACAGCTAGCGTACTCAATAACAGTGTAAAGAGCGCGCGCAATACGCTTGTATGATGTCACGTAATTCCCATCGCAAAGTCTTGCACGGGATACGAACCCGTAACCCCACCCCTCCCACGCCCCAAACTTTATACAATACCTGAGTGAATGCTTAAGACCTCGATCACAGGAACATACCTACATTGTTTAAACAACAATAGCGATAAAGCTCAATTTGACTCTACTGTTTTTAGAGGTTTTTTCCGGCAATTATTCGAATTTTTCTCGCCGTAAAAACCATCTTTGAACTTCAACGAACATTTAAAAATAATAATTGGCCAAATTGGTCCAGGCGTTGTTGAGTTATGCGCTTACCAACACATTTTGCGATTTATTTTTTTATTATAGATAGATTAACGGACGTTGCTGCTTTGTATGTAGTATATGTGTACCAAATTTGATGAAATTCTAAAGTGTTGCTTCTGATATTTCTAGCTTGACCGAAAAATGTTAAAATTACCACAATTTTGAAAATATGAACAGGGCATAAACGAAGTATAAATATGTCAAGTTAGATTACGAAGTACTACATGTGCACAAAGTTTGATGGAATTCGGTACACTGGTTCAAAAAATTGCGTCGATATTAGCAACCCCTTTATTCGAATCTCATGTGTCTCTGCAATCGAGTTAGAACTGTGTAGTTTTAAAATAGAACGTTTGTGATTGTTCCAAATATGTTCACACGTGTCAAATACTACAGCACGGTACAACCTACCAACAATTAACTTTGCTGGGATTGTCCAGTGTCTCTAGCTATTCCGATAATTCTTATCTAAATACACGAATATATCAACTCAAAGAAGTGTACAAACAGCACAATTTACAATTAGCTGTTAGTATCCGGCATTTATATCAATCTCTAAGAAAAAAAATTGTCACACTAATTATATCTTGGCTGTTCTGGGGAGAATGTTTCGAAGCTGTAAGATAGTATTGTATACTTTGAAGTTTTTTTAATTTGGGCAGACCGGAAACTACTATTTTTGGACGGGTCAAAATAGATTTTTTGAAAAAGTTAAATATGTACCCATGCAATATTTTTACCCTCTCACACGACATACATAGCGTGTGATCTTACCGACAAACACACAGGAGAATTATTGAAAGTTATTGTTATAAACGGAAAACTTTATTTTAGTCATTAGTTAAATAAAAACACCCGAAGTGGGTTCTACGAAAACCTACTATTTTTCTTTATGATGACCCCATCAGGACTAAAAAAAATTAAGTTAGGTCGTACTTTAACGTAATTAATGTGTTGTACGTAAATACTGTTTTAGTACTAGAGAATACTGCAGTAGCTGTAGGATCGGAGAATTGGAACTTTGGGTACTTTGGTCAGTTTATGTTTCCGATATTGCCATGCACAAAATATAGCGTCTTTGATCGTTTTATAACATGACTGAGCAGGTCGTGAGTTCGATACCAGTGTAGAGTTCCAAGAAAGGTTTTCCCCCGAGTGATTTTCAACATAATATCCAAACAAATGCCGGTTTGACTCGTCAAGAGCAAACATCGTAAACCGATAATATACGGAAGTCACACGTAAAACACAAGGTACTCTCACCCATGTCAGATATATCCGATAAGGGCGATATTTACTCTTTGATAAACGTTAATCGATGGGAAAAGTTTCTCTAATTGTTTCGTTTCACACCACAATTAACATTTAATTATGACTTTGACAGTGCATGCTTGCTCTTTCAGCAGTAAGATCAGTTAATGAATCTTTAAAATAATATATATTACCTGCGTACTCGTCTCTTTCAGAGACGGTATCTGAACAAAGAACGAAGCATAGCTGTCGGTGTTCATGCAAAGTATTTAAGAAAGATAGAGCATAGACTTTTCACCACAAACTTGTGGTGCAACCGATTACACATGTGTATTCGATTGCGGGGTAAAATTTAGTAGCCGAATTCCAATCTTACTTTCTATCCCCCAATTGGGATAGAATATATAACATTCTAATACTTGTACTTCAAAAATTGTTTTTATGCCTCTTACAGTGTTAACGGTGTGTCTTGAAGGCAAAGCGTAACAGAAATATGGCGTGGGACGTAGTCGTGGGACTTAACATGATTAAGTCATGCTCCCAAATCCTATGCAACCCGCCCTACAAGCGTGGTTGAACCGAATTACTATTTATAAGTAGGGGCCGGAAAATATCGCGGATTCAATTACCTGCATGCTAGAATGCATTGTCCTATACATACTCAAGCCCCGATCATTTGTCCATTAACTGCTGCTCAGTGTAACAGCGGACAATAAACGAATAGACGGGGCTTGAATATGCATAGGACATTGAATTCTAGCCTGCAGGTCATTGAATCAGCGAATTTTTCCGGCCCCTATTTATCAGTTGTATGTCACAACTTTATGAACAATTAATATAAATAGAACTTACTTTCCTGATATCAGAGTAACTTTTTATTGCAATCAGCTCACAGAAACTGCATACAGAGATGAAAAATACTGGCTGAGACAACCACATATGGGATTATATATAGCATAACAAATAGATTACGTAAAAGACTTTAAGGGGTATTGATCTGTTTCTTCTCGATAACTTCTGTTCCAGTCGATGTATCAAAATTTTTGTCACGACAAGGCATATATACAAACTTGATCAATTTTCTGTTATTACTGAAACAATAATATATTCATTAATTTGCAACGGGATACGGCTGAAAAGGAAACATTGCTTTATTTACGGGAGCGACTACTATGGATACCAAAAAGTGAATGAAACAATAAACTATGCCTTGTCAGCGTGAAAAAGTAAAACAATGTGTCCACTCCCTGATTTATAAGTAAATCCGTAAAACCTATCTGACAGTGATCTTTCAAGATTAATTTGCACACAATTTAAGGAAGGTAGGCTTATCAGTTGTGCTGGCAACTTCGTGTTGGATTTGTTGATCTAGTAATATGTATATTTAACTGGACTAAACACTTATTGTTATGATAACCGAGCGTGGCGGAGGAGTGGTAAAGCATTCGCCTAACATTCAGAAGGATCCGGGTTCGATCCCCGGCTTCGGCCATCCTGATTTCGGTTTTCCATGGTTCCTGAAATCTCTCCAGGTGGACGCTCGGATGGTTCCTTAAACAGGCCATGGCCGACTCCTCCCCCAGCTCCTGTCGTTGTCCAACCCTGGGTACGGCAGCTGCCATCTTACATTAGGGACACAGGTCACTTTCTAGAACGGGTGAAGGACCTAGACAGCATACCAATATACCTACCTGGTGACAATAGATGTTTCCTTGTACACCACTATCCCACACTGATATGGACTGTGTGCTGTTGAATACCGCCTGAACCAAAGATCTCCCAGCAGCAAGTCATCCGCAGCATTCTTGGTAGAACTAGCCTGATTGTAACATGTAACTTCGTTAGAGTCACAGAAGTTGCTCAAAATAGTTGTTTTGGAATTAACTCCACTCAGAATATAAAATATTTATTTAGTATTGTTCTATGGAAAAATGTCATATCTTTGCTGAGTGAAGTGAAATGTACAGCGAATGTTTATATTTGCTTTGTTTAAAAAGAAAAAAAATACCGTTTAAGTTATGTATTAATATGTACAGACTCCTAGTAGGGAACTATTAATTTTGCCATTTAAGTTTTATGCTGACCGAGATCAGGGATGCGGCCTAGTAGGAAGCAAGTAATTTTGGGTTGTAAAAAAAATAATTACGTTTCACGGTGTTGCACTAACAAAAGCCAATAGGGACTTAGCAAAGAGCTGTTAGGAACGGCGAGTGAAAAAAATATTTAAAAAAGGTTCGATTCTGGTAGCGTACAGGGTAAGGCGTATCCGACTTTGGCTCTGGAGGAACGGCAACCGGACCCATTCCCAGGCTATTGGTCATCTATCCGGGAGGATGGAGAAGTACTTCCTGACCTAGAGGACAGTCTGCATGATTCCTGATGTACTGAGAGGTACATTTTCCATGACGGGAAGGAGGTTCGTCGGTCCAGGACCAGTCATCATCGCAGTCTCTACATTGTGCCGGTTTAAGGCCTGAGTTTGTCCTCGTTAGTCCGAGGGAGGGCTATACCCTCTGTATGTGGTGGAAACCACGATAACCAGGTTTCTTTCGTCATCTGTCAAAATTTTCCTGAACTCAGGAGAGTTCAGGATTTTGAAACCAGCCTACTTCAAAACGTTGTGAGCGTTTCAATCCCCTCGACACCCAGGAGCTTCGTAGATATTATAGTTACTTCAGTCTTTAACGTATTTAGAGTTAGCAGTAAAAGTGCCACATTCTCACGGGAATCCCTAGAAGATAAGAACACTCAAGCCGGAGCATAGATACTAACTATATTGAAGAAATCTACATGATAATTGCTAGCTTGTTCTCATTAAGGTCGTTCTGTTTTAATGTTGCCAGGGAAGTATACATTTAGAAATCTTGACGTAATACAAATATGGTAATTTTCAGAGAACTGATAGCTGATCTAGTAAGAGTCTATAATATCCCCAGTGATGTCAAACATGGATTATTCAAATCCACAGTTTAATTTTAAAAATATTGTCCACTTTCATTTGTATATAGTTAAACTACATTAATTTTGTCTTCATTTATAGTCGGGATTTCAAGAGAGCCTAAGTTATCTTTTCAAATTATTGTTGTTTAGCGTCTGTTCTGTTCATTTCAAATAAAACTCATTTTCTGTATCAGGAAAAGAGAGATAGTTCAGAAACTAAATTTTTTATATTTTATGTATGTATTTCTTACGTACGGAAAGAGGGCTCACGCACACTCAAGGTTATATATCGACAGATGTCACAAGGCCATAAAATCGGAATGAATTATGCCAAGCAAAGATCCCCGACATTCGCCCGGGAAACCGTATAAAAACGCAAAATCTTCATGGCCGGAGCTGGGAATGGAAAGTGGATCGTCCCCGGTGCGAGGGTCAACGTGTTACCGTTACTCCACCTCGGTTGGTAGAAATACGAGTTTTCGAACTATCCAGTTGATGTCGTGCGGTGGGGTTCCGAGCTCCCGTGAAACGGAGTGTACGCGAGAAGTTGGAAAGGGGGGTTGGCGTTTGTTGGGGTGCGTAGGGGAGGGGAAGGGGGGTATGCTACCACCGCGCGGGGCCCGAACCAATTAGTTCTGGCAGCACATGGGAACGCTAAACAGAGATAAGCGAGTTGCGAGTCGCAGGGACTCTGTGGATGATGCACCGGAGCTGCTGGTTCTATTTGATCGCTGCTGTTGTAGACTAGTGATGCGTGGTGGAAGCTGGTAGTGTAGAGAAGGAGGGGGGAGGGTTACCGTGCGCACGCCAGGGTGTATGTGCGTACACGTAATGAGTATGCACTCCGGGGGGCAGAGTTTTTATCGCCGCACCTACCCCCTGAAATTCCCTTGTTAACCCCCGACGACCCAACCCGGAACACCCCTCTACGGCAGCGACAGAACTTTTCGCGCGTGGGATCAACGCCCGGGGTGCACACATTGTTATTGCGTCCGCAAACAACGGGTGCACAGTTTCTCCCGACCTGACTTCCACCCCCTACCCACCTCGACCTTCCTGACTAACTGCTCGCCCGCGTTTTTCAACGCCGGCCCCCGTGGTTCCCAACACACACACACTGCTCTTCCCCACCGCTCCCCTCCACGTTGCGAGTCTTTGTTTGGCGGGAAATATTGGCGCACGACACCCGTGTTGACTCGGAACAGGCTTAATTATTTGGCTGTGTTTTCCCGTAGCGACGTCGCTGCCCCGGCGCTCTCCGCTCTCCGGGGAGGTTTGGATGTGCTGCCGGCAGAATATGAGGTGTTTAGAGAAGAGAAGGGGGGGGGGGAGTCCGAACACCTTGTCCCACAGGGGTGTTCGATATGTAACCCTCCTCTTCGTGTGTCGTCGCGTCCCAGCCGACCCAAGATCAACAGGAGCTATTTCATTTGTTAAGGGGACTCCCCAGGTAGGCTGCGTTTGTGTGTGTGAAGCAGTTGACCGACGTATGTAATGCACTATCACCTCTCCGCGCAAACTACTCAATTTATGTGCAGTGCTTTACTATTACCTTTTTTCCTATGTGACTTTAAGCGGTAACCTCATTATTTTATTTGTGGCTAGGTTAGTTGAAAGTCTAACGTATGTTTCTGTAGCTATGATTTTCGAATCTGATGGTTGTTATTTTTTTTAAGATATGGCAGTCTGAAAACCCCTGGCCATTTTGGGGGGCCCGAAAATTTTCATTTAAATAAACGTGTTGAATGTTTGAAACTATAACGACATCTTAAAGTGTTCGTTATTTTTGTGGATGTAAATATAATGCGTGTTTAGTAGTTTCGTCAAAAAAAATATTAATAGAAACTCGCTGCAATGCATTTCAAGCTTTGGTACTGGAATCACAGCACCGCGACGGATGAGAAGGGTCGACGCGAATAACAAAACTTGTCTGCCAATCAGAGCCGAGGTTTCTGTGACGTCAGCACAACAAAAATGGCGGATGCGGCCCGGATTTTGAACGTAAAGTATTACTGTTTTATTCGCGTCGCGGATGCGACATACCTGAAAATCGGATTTTAAGTTTGTGGCCGAAGGTTGGTGAAACTGGTGAGTTGTTACTAATTGCGTTTATTTATTTTAAGACTAAATATTGCTTGTTATTGTAAGTGACCTTTTTAAAGAAACGTGTCTGTTTCACGTTTGAGAATGCCAGTGGGTATTTAAAATATATTAAAAATTAACTGAAAAAAATTGAAATACTTCAAACAGTTATGGCTGTCATACAAAAGTTTATAGGCTGTTCGGCATTAAGTGAGCACTCACAAAACTTGCTAAATTTCTATTTTCAGCCAATTCGTATCTTTCCGCGCGTAACGGCTCACAACGGGAAACGTCTAACCTCTCTGGACACGTCACTTGGTGTTTACGCGTGTGAGACAGAGTGTGCAGTTGGTAGTAAACCTATATAGTTAATAAAAAAAGGTCAATAATAATATAAAATTAATACGTCGATTTCAGTTAATTATATTTCTGTATGGTTGTATTTAAATAGGAAAATACACGGAACTAAATTCAGCAAATCGCTGCCAACCATACAAGTTGTAAGGTAACTGTTGATGAAGTTGAATTAGGTGCAGTAACGGCTGGTTATTTTTATTAAAGGTTAAATCTTTAGTGATCACTTTATTCCGAACAACCTATTATATGATGTAGTAGCAAAGAAATATTTACACTTTATATATATATATATATATATATATATATATATATATATATATTATTATTTGTGTGTTTGTTCCGCGGCATAAGTAGTAGTGTTCGTATTACCGGGAATTTTCAGTGTCGCATCGCGCCTTTCGCGTCATAATGTCTCGCTATTGAGATTCCAACATTACATTTACTTGTCCAATTCTGAGGACAGTTTCACAGAAAGAAATTTGTGACTCTAGCTATACTTAAAAGCGAACCAGCGTCTAATTCGCATACGACTTACCTACGTCCTTCACTAGTTAAAATTACATTTGCCGCTGAGACAATGACTGTTATTAGTTTACTTTTACAGCCAATAATGTCGACACAGACAAGGCTAATTCTACTCCAGTATAGAAAGATCAATGTTATGAGTTTGTCACAGGGAAAATTTCTGCCGCTTGAGCGCTGATATCGGTAATGGGTGTAAACTGGTAAATCACAGAGCTTTCCTGAATTTTAAATTACATTATGTTTATAATTTAAAAAGCGAAATTGGTTCTTTCCACGTTAAAATTAGACCAAATGACTTGTGTCATTTCCAAGTCCTATTTAAATTTAAATTTACTACGGTTTCGTATTTTTATGTTCTCCTAGCGACAACAGTGAAACTAGCGGCAAAAATTTTCCCTGTGCCAAGCTCTTCCACAAGAAAAAAAAAATATTTATTACTAACCTTTAGCAGAACTAACCTTAAGACAGCTTACATTCGTCACTTGTTCCGGAGTGATGCAAGTACAATGCTCGTTATAAAATTGGTTCGATGCAACATGAGAAAATATAAATCAACTTGTGTCTGGAAGTGTTAAAAGGCTATGTCACCTCTCATAAAGAAATTGTTCATTCTCATACAATAACCACAGAATAAATTGATAACATATCGGAGGTGACATAAGAGAGCTGTTTCCTTGTTGTCGTATCCAGCTCTCGGGGCGTAAAGATAAGCAAACAAAGCCCCGTGAAATTTGATACATAAGTTTACATAACCACTTGCATTGCTCGATATACCTACCGTAATAAGTTTTAATCGTAATTTAATATTTAGACACGGTAAAAGTGACTACTTGAGGTCCAACACGACTTAAGGGCGCCGCCTACCCGAGCGTGAGAGGCTCAAAAGTGACTGAGCTGTAAGGTCGACCTTGAATCGCGCATCAAATGCCGCGACGCCTCAACGAGCCAAGCGCTGATCTAGCGTGTAAGGTTCCCGCCGAACTGTTTTTACTATGGGACACTAAGCGGTGACCATATAATTTTATTGGTGGAAAGTCTGCAGCTAAATTCAGTGCAGGTCACAGTCTTCAGTTTCATATATATCCGGTTAGTACAGTTTGAAGTACGGAAGTCTGAAAAGGCCGTTTTTAGCCATGTTGGAGGGCTTAGAAACAATGTTTTTAATGAGCGTGGAGTCAATGAGGTACCGATCTTGTCTGAAGTTTGTTTTCTTTTCGTATGTTGGCACAATCAGCACACGTGGAATACTTTCGTAGAGAAAACCTTTTTACTAACACACTGCAACGCATTTGAAGAGTGGGTTACGCGGTCGCCTCAATGACTAATATTCTCATAAGCAACTTGGTATTTTATAGTTGTTTTTGTATACAAGCTCTCGGGGTATAAGAAAACTAAACAAACGTATGTGAGCTTTGATATCACTTCTTATTATATTTCATGATTTACAACATATTACAATATTTTATTGTCAACTATACTGTAATTTACTTCTATCTTAATTGAATATTTAGAAATAGTACATATATCATTGCTTATGTGCCTGCTTTATTAGTTTTTTTTAAATAAACGTAGTCTACTAAATGTCTGACTTCCCAAATTGCTTCTGTATTTTGCATTTATCCTGTGCTACAACTGAATAGTTAGATGAACTACCGACTGGTGTTCCTTTACATGAACATTACAGTTTACAATCTTATGTGTTTTTTTGCTCTTTGTTGTCACTTTGTCGCGAAAAGATTTTTGCATCATTTTGTTTCAGTGCCTCAAGTGCACGACAGTAACTCGGCCTCATGGTTATCGGCAGTGTGTCTTTTTTAAGACACGTATATCATATGAGTGCACCAATTAGAAGAAAAGTTACTGTGACATCATACGTCTGTGATTTGCCAGTAGAATTCCACGACAAGTGACAGGTAAGGGTTTGGGCCCGAGTTTCTCGGCTTTCGAGAATTTTTTTTTTTTTTTTTAATCCATACGATAGTCAATATCGTAAAATTGCTTCGTATCTTTTTTGCAAATTGGTTTTGCTGTGCAATGTAATTTTTTGAGACAAACTGTATGATGAGTGTAGCTAATTTACCAATTAAAAGAAAACTTCGTTAATTAACTAATTAGCAACTATTTTGCAGTCTTCTGACTCGACAAAATTAGAGTATGCAGTTTAAATAAGTCATAACAAAGTTACGAAGCGATTTGACGTTATCCGCTCCCGTTTACGTTTTAAAAAATGATTGACATTAAATGCGAAAGAAACTCGGGCCCATGCCCTTAACACAACCAATCACTGACCGTGAAGCAGCGGCGCATATGTTCACATAATTTGGGACAGACAGTACCATTGTACTATGCATATTCAAGCTCCATATATTCGTTAATTGTTTGTTGTTCCACTAGTTGACAAATGGTCGGGGCTTGAGCATGCATAGGTAGAGATGATAGTTTATCGTGGGAAAACTTGACTTTTTGTTGGGTTTCAACTTACGTTCAGCTTATGAAAAGCTCTCTGGCTTTCGCCTGTGCTTAGAGCTGTTGCCGTATTTAACTGAGCCAATAAGAATCATGCTATTGTGATATTTGATGCCTATTATTGGTCTGCAGACAGCTACGTTGTGCCAGAAATATGTCACCGAATCATATATATTGCAAGAAACCACAGTGTTTTCAAGGGTATATTAGACAAATCATTTTCGCGATATACCATCATTAGAGGTACGTAAATTTCGCAGATACATTCCAGGTCAGGTTGAACGCCAATTATGTATACTTCGTTGTCATGTCTGTGACTTGCTGATGGCGGCTGTTACGAAACACGTTTGACTACTGCAAGCCAGTAGTAAAGAAGGAAATAATGCGAAGTGCTATCGCTTGCTACCTGCTTGTTCGGTTATAAGCCAATAGATGATCGATTGTGGCCAGTGGGTGTATAGGACTGACAAGTCTAGGCTTCTGCCAGATGAATCCGCGAAATTTTCCTATCCCTACACATAAGGCATTGCAACCAAATGATGCAGAAATATTTTCACCATAAAATCATGGCTCTACCACAGAATATTTAGGAATACAGAAGTGAAATAGCCGGCAAGACAGCGAACTCAGTCACACACGCCAGCAAAATGGCTTCCCTGGCCAGCAACATGGCGGAAACACCTACCGCCAATCAGCGCAAGGCGGCTGTCCTGCTAGACGGCAACCAAGCCAATAGGAAACCTTTAGTAACATACATCAGCCAAACAGACACGGGGCTGGTATCAACTGCCTCGGGCAGCCAATTAGTGGCGACGTTTGCCCGTATCAAACGAACCACCACGTCATTTCACGTCTGTATTACTATTTAGTCTGTGGCTCTACACTCTAAATTTTTTTTTGTAAATTTACAAGACGTGCGTATAGGAGCGCTAAGAAAGTAGGTATGGTAGAATAGTTTCCCAGACATCCATGGTAACACTCCTAAACCTAATTATAAAACAGTCAAATGCATACTAAAGTTACCAGACTTGTATTGTAACATTTGTAAACCTTTGGTATTTACAAGACGGAAGTATGGTAACTGTCCCATACTGCGTCTGGGATAATAACTTCCTAAACATTTGAGGAAGTTTGTTTACAGTGTAGTTATCACTGTACATACCTGAAAAATTCTCGTTTTGTTTTGACCACAAACTAGGATGCAAGCAACTTCGTGTTACTTTTGTAATTTGACCTTGACTTATTTGACACCACTCTGGAGGGTGCTGAGGAAATAATGAAGACGCAACTAAATGCTGACTCAATCACGTGGTATCACTGCGGCAGCGAGCAGCCAATGAACTGGTGTTGTCTTCTTGAATACACATATATTCTTGAAGGCTCACCTACAGATCAGTGAAACCGCGAATTTTTCCTGTCTCTAGCAATTTGGCATATGAGTAGAGCCACGATTTTATGGCGAAAAGATTTTTGCAACATTTGGTTTCAATGAGTCATGTGCGTATCTGCTACTCTGCTACATCGTCTGTGATTGGATGATTTTACTCTGACTTGCTTTGACGAATTACAGACGTACGGAGGCACAATAATCTCATTATGATTGGAGCAGTCAAATGAGGGACGTGTCACGCTACCAGTAATAACTAAGCAGAGCTACAGATGTACACGTGAGACACTGAAACAAAGTGGGGCAAAAATCTTTTCGCGACAAAATCGTAACCCTACTTATGAGTTAACATTATCTCAAATTTTAAATTATGTTAATAATTCTTGATTGTGCTTTACTAGTTGGTATATACTACGTGCATACTGCTAGTCCTAAATGTAAAATTTTTAGATAACTGTCTCTGAATTCATAAAAAAGAAAACAGAAGTAAAAAAATACTAGCATGGTAAGTGTGACGGTCTCTTACGGACATGCGTGTTTAAAAAAAACCATGTTATACTTGTACGAAATTGAAGTAGTTTTGAAGACGTCACTTGTGGCTGCGTTATCCTTGTAGGGAAACTATTTCAGCTTGAATAGTACACCCATAATGACACGTCAAAGTCAAAATTTGCATGTTACGACAGCATACACCCAACTGAAATGAAATAATTTACAATGAAATTAAATGTCATGGGCTACGTGCTAAAATTTATAAAATTAACTTATTTGTGAATTATTTTTTTAATAGCTGAAAACAAAGAATTGTTATTTCATGTTCAGAAATTTTTTTACGATTTCACTAATATGGTCTCATGTGTTTATATCATTTAACAAATATCCCATTGTAACTTTTATCAGTGTAAATTATTGAGTATTGTTAAATACGTTGGTTTTAGTTGGGTGTAATTTGTCCTTACATGTTGATTTTTACTTTGACATGTCCTTATGAGAACTGTTTACATGCTAAAAGTTTTGCATGCGGCAATAAATACTCTAGCAAGTAGTAAGTTCTTCAAAACCATCATAGTTCAGAACAAATGTAAAATTAAGAATTTATTCTTCATATTTGGAAAATATATAAGTGCACTGCCTATTCTAGAGGCCTGACGAAAGCAAGGCTAAGGATTTGCATGTTGTATAAATTTGGTTTGGTCAAACATCGTACAAGGACAATATAGGAAACTCATAATAAAAACGCGAGACATAGTATTTAATTCCAGCTCCCGCCGATATGAGCGCTGTTCCTTTAGCGTTAGAACATTTCTCTACTGGCAGTTTACAAAATTTAAAAGTATTCGTACTCTTAAAATATATATACAAGCTCTTTCAGTCATTATTTTGATTAATTAAAATAAAAAATCTTATTAACACTTTCTCATAAGAGAAATGAAGTCTATAAATTTATAACCACCATAGAAAACATAGACAAAAGAATGTGAATTTTGCTAGTGTTTCCAGCTCTCGCCGTTGGTAAAACGTCTCGCGCTTTAACGGTGCTAAAAATTGTAGTTTCCCATTTTATCCTTTTACTATATTTGGTTTGGTTCAGAACCTGTCGAACCTACAAGTATGTTATTAGTCATCTTGGTGCGACTCACATTGCTATAGGCTCTTTAAAGCGTTTTTTTTTTTAATGAACACGCTAAAAACTCTTAGCAAATAAATATTTTGATACTAAAAAAAATTTAATAAGACACAATTTATAATACCCCTTCTTTTTTTTATTCCTGCAGTAATATTCTCCTCTTCTCATCCCAGAAAAATAATTTCGTTTGGAAGCTATACCGTGTACGGTGTCTGAGTCCCAATATTTAGCCAGGGTAATAAGATAGGCAGTGTACTTAAAGGTATATAAGTTAAAATAATAATATACGACAGAAAGATCACATAATATACAGCAGCATTTCTCGAGGGGAAGACAGACGCCAGTTATTACCTTGAGCTGAGAGGTGATAAGACAGGTGATAAGTGAATAAGAACTTCCTGGACCTAATAGCGCAAGTTGTAGTCTAATAGTACGCAAATTAGATCTGCAACATTATGATGTTTTTGCGCATGTCTGAAGCAAGAGGAATGGATTAAAGCTGCCAGGATGTTTATTTTTCCTTTACGTTAACGGGGAGTGTTAGATAATTTCATTGTATTTTCGGTTTTGAGTCATTAAATTTATTCAAATTGTATCATAAAAATTTCCTCTTCGACAAATCATAGGAAACATTCTTGGTGGACTGCTGGACATAAATAATTATGCCATTTTTCATTAATTTGTCATGCAGAATCATTGCAAGAGAATTCTTGAAAGTTAACCATTAATTCTATTGCAATGATTCTGCATGACAAATTAATGAAATACTGATTCGTCATTTATGTCGAGAAGTTTACTAAGACTATATCCTATGCTTTATCGAAGAGAAAACGATGATAATACAATTTGAATAAATTTTATGTCTCAAAACTGAAAATATAATAAAATTGTCTAACACTCCCCCATAAAGAGACTGAGTGCCGAAGCCCCAAACGGCGTTTTAACCATACAAATAATTTTTTCCCTTTAATGGTATACGATAGGGCTAAATTCAAACGTAGAGTCTATAGATAACAGTTTTTCTACCTACTGGACCAACTGTAAGCAAATTTAATCTTTAAACACTTTATTTTAATATGTAACTAGTCTTCATTGGTTAATGTTCATTACGTTAGAATACAATATTAAATGAATAAATAAAGAGATTATTTCGTGTTTGTAGATATACGTTACTGATTATAACTTTTAATATTAATTTTCACCCTCGTTGAGGTGAGTTATGCTGGTGACTAGTTGTTAATAGTCTAAATCTTTTAGTGTTTGCCAACAAAGAACTCCACGCGAAACCTGGGCTAAATTGAAGACAAAAATGTTATATATACATACACACACACATACACACACAACGTAGTGATTAATACGAGTGAAGAATAGAGAATGTAAAACCGAGATCGTCCATTATAGCTGCTAAAAATGTTACCAAGAATTTTAATATCAAGAAATCATTTCCTCTGTTTAGAGAGGGAAAAAAACTAACGCTTTGTATCATCGGAATAAAAAAAATTAACATCATATTGTTCCGTGATATTGAAAATATTGTTCAGTTCTGACGTAAGCCATTCAAAAACTCAGAAAATGTGTAGATTTTTTATAATATATAAAAACAGTAGCTGCAAAGAAAAAAATCTTAAATTAAAGAAAGAATATAACATTTCTGTAAATTTGCTCATCAAATTTTTGAAAATATTCTTAAGTTTTGAGGGATGACGTATTAGCAAATATGTGTGCATTAATCTATTGCACAAGCGACAAATACGAGAACAAGCTGCACTGGTAGGCCTATATTACCATTTTAAATAGTGAATTTTTTATGAATATGATAATATTATATCAGTATATACATGCACGTGTGTATTTTTAATTTTTTTTTTTTAATATTGCAGTTTAGCTTGGAAATTTAGTATGGAAACTGCAAATCAAAACTGACACCGCAGTATTTTGTTAGAACAGCTCGTGTGTGGAAAGTTTTGAGCACGTGTTCACATACGGCTAGCCTGACAGCACCAGCTGTTTACGAAACACGTTTTGTTTGGTGTAATCAATTAAAATCAGTAAGAAAAAACTTGGCGATAAACACGGTCGTGTGACTGACACGAAATTCCTCAGCGATGGTAATTGAAAAGTGTCTGGGAAATGTGTATTGGGCATTGAAATACTCTTATTCCATTTATAAACAAAACTGGCCGGCAGCGTTAGGGCCAGTAAAGTTGTGTTTACGAGGCAAGATCTTTCGGAACTTTTCCGACGAACGCGACAAAATCACGTTTCGCGAACTTTCTCCCCCGCTGTTAGCGTCGCCCGTTACACGGGCCGGTTTGCGATATCGCAGTTTTATTACGCTCCGTTAAACGGTTTTGCGATAAAGGAGAAAAAAAGAGAGAGAGGGTAGAAGTGAACGCCCTCGTCTTTAAGAGAACACTCCAGCCACTTTGCCGGCCATTGTTGCCTTATCGATAAGGACACCCCATCTCTCTCTATCCACGGCTCGGAAGTGGCCAGAAGGATAGTTCATGTTATCGATTCGATACCGTTACTGTCTCGTCCCAGCTCGCCACGTTTCTGCAGTCTGCGCTCCTTCGCCGTTTCCTTGTCCGCTTCTCCACCCTTTCTCTCTTCCTCTCCTCCCTTCCCCTGTCTTTTCCCCTTCGTCTTTCTGTCAGACATATTCTTTTTTCCTGGAGGATTTTAATGAGGACGGATTATGGAGAGTGGATATCCTTGTAATCTTAATGCACTGGACGCCTCAGAAGTTCGGTCAAAGTCCTGCCCCCTCAGTTTCCGCTGCGACCAGACTGGCGACCCCAAACTCCTTCCTCCCGTCCCGACATAGCACCCCCCTCCCAACCCTCGGAACAGCCAGAGTCCCCTCCAAACCCATCCAACTCAGTGTTATTTTGAAGACGAAGTGGCGTAGAGGGTGACCATGTATAAAGTAAGACGGAGAAACTGTGGGGGAGGTGGCGGCGGCGAGAGGTGGGAGGGGGGGGGGTGCTCGAAGGCGACGCTGGTAACAGAGCCGAGGAGTTGGTAAATTAGAGAAACATATTAAACATTAACAAACCCCGGGGCCCAAGAAACAATACAGTCTGTACGCTATCGTAGTGGGCACTTTGGGACCGGGAAGATATGAAGTGCAGAAGTCTGAGATGTGGAGGTGAGGTCGGGTCATAATATCTCGCTAGGTATCCGTTTCTAATACGTGAAGTAGTGTTGGTAGACTATTTTTTAGTAGGTCTTTCATGTGCATAATGACAGGATTTTTTAAAAGGCATTAGTGATGTCCATACTAAGAAATTTCTTCAGAAAACATTGCTAGAACTGAAATAGAAGTTACTGTCTCCAAAGAAATCGGTTAGGTTCGAGCTCAGACAGTCTGAATGATGGTCATACATAATTAGGACCAAGCATGCTCGGTAGCTCATGCTATTGGACATAAACAGGAAGTTAACAGCAGAATTAATTAGTTTTATAATTTCGTGCAAATAATATTGGTTAGATATAATACCTTATGAGTAGAGACACTGGAAAATCGCGAAAATGTTTAAGATAGTCTCCAATAAACTATAGCATATAAACTATGACACGTGTGAATAGTTTTGGAAAAAAAACACGTGTTGTATGTTCAAGCTGTGCAGTTCTAACTGGGTTTGAAGAAGAGAGAAACAATGCTTCAAATAAACAATAGCCAATGTCGATACGAAACATTCAGTGTTATAAACAGTATGTTGGAGCCTTGCAAATCGTCAACTATTCCCGCGATTTTCCAGTGTCTCTACTTATGAGGTAAGTATGACTTAAGCATGTTGCCAGTAGCAAGGACATAGAATGTACATAACCTAAAACTTTCGCGACATTCAGTGAGACAATTATAAAAAGTACAAAATGGAAGTAAATTTAAACGACTAAACCTTGTGAGGTGAAAGCTCATGAAAATATATAGATAGACATATGGTACACTTTCTAGCCGTCTGATTATAAAGGGAGTCATGAGACCTATACAATTCAAGTTTTAAAACAGTATTTTGGCAAAATACCGAAAACAGCTTGGTGCTCGGCTCGTTTCTTAGTTTTGCAGTAATTTCGAAAAAAAATTATGTATATATAAATTTTTTTATTGCCACCTAGTACTCATATCAACATTTTGCTGCACAGTTTTGACACTAATATGTCATAATGTGTAGGTGAATTTTTAATAACAATATACTGAACAGTTTTTTTTTAGATTTTGTCACCCAAAGTACCACTTTTTGTTCTGAAAATAAGTGAAAATGAAGCTATATATATATATATATATATATATATATATATATATATATGTATATACATTTTTTTTGCTGACGAATGGTACATTGTTTTAAAAAAAACTCATCCCCAGCATTGTGCATCGTGTGACTGCACATTGTCTCAAAAATGTTCAAAGCTCTTGGTTAAAAAATATTTGAGTTATTGGCACAGGCCTGGAAAACAATAAGGAACAAGTCCTAAGACTATGCTCATTATTTTTTGTTTTTTTGCGATGATTATTTTTTTAAGCTTAAGTGAGATCAGCTATCATGAATCTGTTCGGCAATTTTGTTTAAAATGGTTTTGGCCGTGATGGCTAATTTTTTTTTCAAAGCTAGAAATTATACGGTTACGACTAAAAAGTCAATTAACCAGAATTTCGTTAGTTATATAATTAGCTAAAACCCTAGCATTTACTGCCTTGAAATATTCAGCCAACATGGAGAAGACGATTTTAAACAAAATTGCCGGGCAATTCTTTGATATCTACCCTTGTTTAAGCGTAATAAAGTAGAAACTATAGAGCATGGCCGTAAGTTTCGATTCTGAGGGTAATTATAAGTGTTACTGAAAATTTTTACCTTTCCCATTCATGGAAATATTAACTTTGTCCACTTTCTTATTGCATAAAATTACTTTACTGCCAGGCTTTATGAACACATACTGTGTATTAGAGCAGTACATCAGGAGGAACAAAGAATGTGCTTAGAATGCACTGATTACAGGAAAATGCACACATCTCCTGCTGTTACAATAATACAATGCCTGGTATATAGGCATAAAGTGCTACATTCGTCAGTACAAACACTGTTTTCTCTCAAATTCGTTCTGTGATGCAGTTTTTTAAAAATCGGTCACAAAATTCAGCCAAATACGTGGCAGAAAACTTAGGGGCGAATCGGAAAATTTGAAAAAAAAAAAAAAAAAAAAATGGTTTTGTATCATTTATAAAAAATTACGGTGGTTTTCTTAAAGATGAAAATCTATTAATTTTACTGACCTTAACATTAATTTAGTACATTCTGAAATAACTTCAATGAGTTTTGAATAGTTTTTTCTAAAAAAAGGAAACGAGTTGTTATTAAAATCAGATTTTGTGACCAAACGATATTAGTATTTTACATCAAATAACAGATCCACAAAACAATAAGCAATTGAATCCTTAGTTAATCAAGTGTATGGAAAGTCTATTAAATAAACAATTACTATTTAAAAATTGTGCAAAATAAAGTTTTTCTGTCAAATTTTCGTAAATCACCTTGAGTATGGGCTGTTGACAACAAATACATAACTTACGTATGATTCTGAAAATGTGAAATACTCAGTGTAGCCATAAAGAACATATGAGCTCAGAAAGACACATTTACAAATAACAAAATAGTTTGTGTGAAAACGTAAAGATTGGAACTGACATACACACAGAAGATAGAACGAAGACGAAACAGACGAAACTATCAGGCTTTCTACAACAACATATCGTCAGTGAAGATGCAAAACCACGCATGTCACATTTTTACATCGTTAGCGGCTGAATCCATAACAACTAAATTACCTGTTAATTTTCATGTTAAACAAAATAAATAACCTACACTTTTGAACTATGAGTGAAAAAATTTTGGTAGAAGGTGATTTGTGACGTTATGTCCTTTCTACAGGAACACATAATTCTAGTCAGTGTGAAAAATAAAAGTAATATCAACGTGGCAAAATTCACAGTACCTTTGACGTACTGTTCTTAGCATAAGATGTATTGCCACCGGAGGTGGTGTGTTCGAACATCTCCTGTATACACACTAAAAAATAGTTAGTAAATTAGCACACGTGCGTATAGGAGCGCTAAGAAAGTATGTATGGTAGAATAATTTCCCAGACATCCATGGTAACACTCCTAAACCTAAATATAAAACAGTCAAATGCATACTAAAGTTACCAGACTCGTATTGTAACATTTGTAAAAGTTTGTATATTTACAAGACGGAATCATGGTAACTGTCCCATACTGCGTTTGGGATTATAACTTCCTAAACATTTGAAGAAGTTTTTTTTTTTACAGTGATACACATGAATACTCTTGCGGCAATATCATGTATCCGACCTACCTACTGTTACTTGTAGTAAACAGTACAGTGTTACCAGAGAGTATGTAGTTTATTTTCTCTGCTCACGTCACTGTAATGTTGGGCGTAGCACAGACAAATGTTTGTAGTACATTCTATACTAGTGCTGATAAGAGTATCAGCTCCAGTCATCATGAATCACACTGTAAATATACTAATGGAGACCGAACTGGAGTGTTTTGTTAGATACACGACATTGCTAGCTAAGGTAGCTGAGTCGCAGAAAACCGACAGTTATTTTAATGGACTAAGCAGAAGGAAATGAGAAAAAAACCGAAATAACAAACCAAGGAAGCCAGAAGTGGCTATAGTCAACAAACGTTCTGAACTACGAATGTAGACTACATATAATGGAAACCAAGTAATGAAAAGGAAAGTCAAAACAGACAAGGAACAAACACGCTGCATGACAGTGACGTCAGAGATGAATAAAGACAACGACACAAGTGAATAAAATGACAGAAATGTTTGTAGACGAAACAACACAACGAACATAACACAAACGAGAATAATAGGCACTTTACGAAAACAGATGCAACATTTTGTAAACGGATATCCTCGACTTTCCAAATGTCACAGTCAGTTTGCTGGAGTTCTTCTGATTGTTCGTGTGCGCGAAGACGGGAACAGATACCAGTTCTTGAAACGTCGCATCCGTTGTCGTCTATAGGCGCCTACTGTTATCGTCTTGTGTTATATTCGTCGCCTTGTCTACAGATATTTCTGTCGCTGGTTTCTCTTGTGTTGTCCTGGTTATCTTTGTCTGTAATTTTCAGCAATTTCATGCACCTTTGATCTTTGGTTTCCATTCGACAATATTCCTAATTCGGAATTATTTGTACGTTTGTCGAATACAGGCACATTTTACTTCCTTAGTTTGTTTCTTCGTTCCCCCCCCCCCTAATTTTCTCATGTTTAGTCAGTATGTAACCTTGGTTTTTCTGCGTCTCTGCAACGTCCAATAGCAATGGCGCGTATTCAGCAAAACACTTCAGTTGGTCACTCACACCCCCATTGTAAATTTCAGTTCGTGACTAAGAACATTTCACATTATAAAGGTAGGGATACACTGAAAGAAAAATATTGTTGGAGTTACCATACTTCTGTTAAAATATGGACAACAGTCTAGTTTGGTTGTCAGTACAATCTGGATTGTTCCTAGAACAATCTATTTTGTAGAATGAGAAAAGAGCATCTTTATTAACTGAACATATTGTTACTTCTACAGAACAGATTGTTACAGGAACAATCCAGATTGTACTGACAACCAAACTAGACTGTTGTCCCTATTTTAACTGAAGGATGGTAACTCCGACAATACTTTTCTTTCAGTGTGTAATGCTATAAAATTTGTAGGGGGAAAGTGAAGATGTTAGTCATGTACTTTGTCCCGTATATCTTCAGTAAATGTTGACAGTTCTTTGAACGGTTAAGGATTAGCATTGTGTAATGCTAGAGATTGCGTTTACTGTTAATACGGCGGAACATACAACACAGTTTCATTTTAAATGTGGATTAAATTACATTAGATATGTACAACACATAAAATGTAAATGCCTTCAGAACTACCAAAATTTACGTAGGTCAAACGCAACACAGTATATCGCATGTCAAAAATAATACTGCCTCAGTTTTAAACAAATGTGAACCTGATTTATAACCATTCTTGAGACAAGCTTTATTTACTCTTTTATATGTAATACGACCAGAACTCATACTACAATATCAGAAGCTAAATATTAATACACGCAAGGGACAAAATGTTCCTTGTTGTGCAGTAATTTGTTTACGTGTTCAAAATTGGCCTTGGCGATCATTAATTTTACTCGGTGAAAAGGGATTATTTTATTACTTAGACCCACCACCCACCATTAAAAAACATTCAAGGCTAAGTGCTAATGCATGTGTCCAAACTTTAGAATTGCTCTCATTGCAAATTACCAGGTCTGACTTGCGGCCGTACAGTAACCTATTGCTTTTACAGTACAATATACTGAACTAACAGTTCTTGTCATTCACACGAATATTACACCTGACAGTCAACCACCAAACGATACCGCCGGCATTAAAGACATCGCCCAGAGACGTTAGTGTTTTGGTTTTTTCAGCGTCTTAAAGGGAATTAATACATATCACCTTGGATTGTTTCTTTTTAATAACTTCTGTTTCGGTGGATGCATAAACTTTTTCAGCATGATATAGCGTAGATAAAAACCTAATTAATTTTCTGTTGCAATCTCCATATCTTCATTATTTTGTAACAGTAAAAAGCTGACAAGAGAAAATTGGTTTACTTACACGTGTGACTACAGTTGCCACAAAAATATTAGAAACCACACCGTATAAATTAAAAAAAAAAGGGGGGGGGAACTATCTATACCATGTCTAAAAAAACTTAAAACAATCTCTCAAGAATAAAAGTCATTAGCCCAAACTAGCAAGGAATTAACACCCTTAGGAACTAACTGGTGATTTAATGCCCTCAGGATGTCGTCGTAAGCAATTCCATCTAAATGAGATTTCATTGCATGAACAAGTAGAATTTGTAATTTTTTGAGCTGTATTGAAGAAGATACGCTACGTGATGCCATAACCGCCCATTACTCTCGGCGAATCTAGTCCCAGGAAGGAGAAATGCGTCATACTTGAACCGGACGTTAGATAATCATATCATATAACTGTTACTTTTCAATCCCTTGTACGGTCATTATACAAAGACAGTTATCGCATGGCTATCTTTAAGGCGAGAAATCGTATTCTGCAACACAAAATTGCGCCGTGACACTCTTTTAAATGACTCGTGACTCACTTTATGTAAAGATCGGATCCTAGGGCATTGTTACGAGCATGAAAATGCCCGATATTTCAGGTTACGGTCTAGAACCATCATAGAGGAACAAATGCGATTGGAATGTGATTGGGTAGACGACAGAAAAACAATATTTTGTAAGTTTCGTGGTGATTGTCTGAATGATCTTGGCTTTTGTGTGTCAGCTACGTCGAGGTAGAAGTTGGTTCCGACGTTTCGGCAAGCATTTCAGCTGCCATATTCAGAGAAGCAGATAGAAGCTGTTAGCTGAGGTCTGGTGGTGCGTCCTGATTGGCCGGAAGTATGAGCCAGTCAGAGGCCTAATTGTTCCTGACTAGTTCTGGTGCTTCCCTGAAAATTGTATCTGCAAAGCTTGCTGAAACGTAGGAACCAACTTCAACCTCGACGTAGGTGACACCCAAAAGCCAAGATCATTCATTATTTTACATGCCTCTAAATATTCAGTAAATTTCGTTTATCATAGCTATGAGTTTACTAGCTTTTACTGATGGTGTGTACGACAAACACAATACTAATGCTGTCACTTGGTTAAGAGGTTCACTATTACAGTAGTAGTGCTGTTACCTTTTGTTAGTGCAGTACACTAACTTCCTACTAGAGATTAATGCCTCAGACACGAATTAAATTGCTGTTATAACTGTTAACTGGAATTTTATAATGGGGCACACTTGGTTTATAATTATGTTAAACAACACTAAGAAATTATTTTTCCAAAACATTATGTGAAAGCTGAGAAAATATAATGTAGTTACATGCATAAAGATTCACGCAACGATCAGTCATACAAATTCATAATATAAATAATTGTATGACTGACTGAGGCCTAAATGTACGGTAAAAATTACACTGCCATGTTTGTACTGTAGTGAAAGGTGAATAAAATTGGCAGTATATTCTCAAATTTCCACAATTTTTATCAGGAGCTTATAAAAGAGATTTATAAAAAAATCTAACATGGCGAATGAATAAAGAGAGGTGTTAGATACTTTGATATAAAGACAATTACGAGAAAGTGTCTGTATCCCTATCGCTCTCGAAAGACAGAAACATGACCATCTTTACTCGAGGTGAAGTTACGGAACAGCCCCAAGTTTGTATAACAACAGAAATCTACGAATGACTAAATTTTAAGAAGAGTTGTCGGTATAAACACGGACAGTTCCATACGAATTGGCTGACCGAACGAGGTGGCAGAACAGTAACACGTTAGACTCGCACTAGGATGACGGTCTCGATCCCCGGCTAAGGCCAGGCTGATTGCGGTTTCCCATGTTTTCCCGAAATCTCTCCAGGTGAATGCTGGGATGGTTCCTTAACAGAGGCTATGGCTGACTTCTTTCCCAGCTCCTGTCATTGTACCGTTGTATGGCACCGTCTCTAATGACCTCGCTGTCGACGATACATAAAGCCCCCTTACCTCACCTATTAGCTAAGGCAGGTTTCTCTTATACCACCATCCGTTGTGAAGGTTACTGGAAAGTTGGCGTAGACAGCGCTTACGATACAACCTGGGTTGTTTATGATATGTCACGAGGTTAGACTGAGTAGGGTAAAAAAATTCAGCTTGTCACGAGACCCTGAATTTCTTGCTGGCGTTTTAGGTATTAACTTTGTGATCGAGCGAACCTGGTCGAGTAACTAAACAAATACAGAAGGTTAATCATATACCCTCCTCAGGTCTGACTTGTTAAAAAAAAATACTTCTGTGCGTAAACTTACATGCTGCGGTATCGGGTTCCCTTCAACTCCGTCTGCCGTTTAACCATGGGTACCAACCCTGCCGATGTTTCGAACTATCAGCCAAGCTCAGCTGACGAAGTGAGCGCTAGTTTTGTCCAACCCGGCCTGTACGCGTCCGGCAAGCAAACCCAACTGACCCCACCCTCTCCTCCTGCCCTTTCGCAGTTTCCCTCTTTCACAGGAGGGGAGGGGGCAGGTAGGGCGTTCTTTTGTCAACTGTTCGCCTCATTAGCGCAGTTAGTTCTCGTAATGGTCACCGCACACACAGGAGCGCGCAGCAGTAATTGCTATTGACACAGCAGCTGAGCATTATAATTACTTTAATTACTGTCATCATTACTGCGAGCCTTTATTGCGCAATAACATGACAGCACTGTGCAGCCAGGGAAGGGAGGGTGTGTGCGTGGAAGGGTTGTAAGGGGGGGGAGTGTCGCTACCCCCTTGTGTTCCGTCATTAAGGCTAACAAGGTGGCGGATTTGCCCCAGACTGGCCACCACGTCGCAGCACCAGCGGGTACCTAACCACCGCCTACCCCCTCTTCTGCTACCATGCCTTTCCTTTCATCACGCGAGGGTAGAGGGTGGGGGAACTCCTCACCTCCCCTCCCCCTTCTTTTCTTCCAGCGAGCGAGCGTGACGCTCAAAGCGGCCGGCGTGCGCACTAATTAAATGAACCGCCTGTTTTCTTGGCGACAGGACGGGACATCGGCCCCTCCAGAAGGCTGGAAGCGAGGGAAGAGGCAGGCGGCAGGAGTGTGGGACTCAAATTTTAATGAGTGAGTCCCTTGGCTAGGAAGGGGCTGTACCGGTCGACAAGCAGCCCCGTGCCGGGGCCTGTAATTAAGGAAACGCAAGTGCGACTCGTAGGCTCGACTCAACGAGCCATTCACGGCCTTAAAAGTCCCGCGGGAGGGTGGCACAAAGCGCCGCCCGTCATTGTTGCAGCGGCCTACCATGACGCCTGAGGAACGCGACACGTTCCCGGTAAAAATGCCCGCTTCTGTCGAGTGTGTTCGCAGCCGCGGAAAATCTTCTTTCAATTACGCCCACTCCTACTAAATGTCTGGACGACTCTCTATACGGGATGACTAGAAACAACCTCACAGTAAGCGCACTACGTGAATCCTGGGCCAAATTGTAGGCGATAATGTTAGCAGAAAATGTTGTACGATGACGTTTTATATGCACAATGCGGCAACGTAGCACTGTAGTTAGTCCCCTCTTGCGCTCAACATATGTCTTACTTATCTTACCACTACTGTTCTGACCTCCATATTATGGGTGCAGTTTCATATCCCGACCAGTCCAAACATGATTCTATGTTTACTTGTTGTTTACAAGACGAGGAGCGTAAGAGAGACTTCATTGTGCAGTGTTGCCACTTCGTGCATGTAAAATTTTGTCGCAAAACATTTTTCTATGAACATTTTCGTCTCCAATTCAGTCCACGATTCGATTGGTGCGCATTTTATGCGTTTTTTTTTTTTTGACACTCTGTATATAAAGACACTGTAAAATCGCGGAAAAACTGACTAATTGCTATGCTCAAACAAGCTGTGTATAACACTGAAGGTTGTTGACTGTGGCTGTCGCTAGAGGTGATGGTATATCTCGAAAATTATTTGTGTCGACATGCCTTTGAAAACACCGTGGTTTCCTGCGAGATGTATGATTGGATGATAAATGTATGATACAACGTAGCTGTCTGCAGTCCAATATTAAGCATCGAATATTACAATAGCGGGATTCTTATTGGCTCATTCAAATATGGTAATTGCACCAAGTACGAGCTATAGCCAGTAATCTTCTGGTAAGCTGAACGTATGTTGAAACACAGCAAACAGACAATTTTTCCCGCGATAAACTATCATTACAGACCTGGAAAATTCGCGTTTTCTCTTAGGCCGAAGCTATAATTCCCGCAAACGTAAGATTGTGTTATTATCACAATTGGTCTTTGACTTATTCCAATCCTCGTGGAAGTCTCTGAGCCAATAATAAAACTAATACAGACCTGTTCCCGAGTTTTTTTCAGACTGGTGCCAATAACTCAAATATTTTTTAAAACCAAAAGTTTTGAAAAAATTTGAGTCAATGTGCAATCACACGATGCACAATAATGTGGACGCGATTTTTTTAAATAATGTACAATTCGCCAGCAAAATAATTAATTCCTTCATTTTTGCTTATTTTCACGATGAAAAACGTGGTACTTTGGGTAATGAAATATAAAATACCGTTCAGTAAAATTCTACAAAAAAATTCAGCTACAAATTATAACTAGAGACATGAACTTTTCGCGAAAAGAAATTTGCCTCACTTTGTGTCAGTGACTTGTGTGCACGTCTGCAGACTTGCTTCATGGTCAGAGATTGGATGTTTTGACATCGTTTGTCGTGGGGTTTTACACGCAAATCACAGACGTGTGGTGTTACAGTAACCTTATTGTGATTGGTACAGTCAAATGAGAAACGTCACAGTTCAAAGGCACGCTGCCAATATCTATGAAGCAGAACTGCAGACGTGCACATAAGGCCCTGGAACAAAGTGGGGCAAAATTCTTTTCGCGAAAAGTTCATGTCAAGTGTCAAAACTGTGCAGCGAAATTTTGATATTTGTATTATGTAGCAATAAAAAAATATTTTCGAAATCACTGCAAAACTCCGTAACAAGGCCTTAACAGCAATGCATTCAATGAGTTTCTGATGTCTGCTTTATTTCACAAATATTCTTGCATGCTAGCTTACAGGTCAGTGAACCCGCGAATTTTTCCGGTATCTAACCATCATTAGAGAAACTGGTATATCGCGTAAATAGTTTGTGCCAGCATACCCTTGAAAACGCTGTAGTTTCTTCCGACATATATGGTTAGGGACCCCTGATTTTCGCGAAAATAATTTTGCCCCACTTTGTTTCAGTGCCTTACGTGCACGCCTGCTTCTGCTTCATAATCAGTGATTGGAAGTCTTAGCGCTGACGTGTCTTGGGATTTTACTGGCAAATCACAGACTTGTGAAGTTGTAGTAACGTTATTGTGATTGGCCGAGTCAAATGAGAGACATCACTTCACAAAGACACGCTGCCAATAACCATGAAGTAGAACTGCAGATGTGCACGTAAGGCACCGAAACAAAGTGGGGTAAAATTATTTTCGCGAAAATCAGGGGTCCCTATGTATGGATCGGTGAAATACTTCTGACAGAACATAGCTGTCTGCAGACCAATAACTAGAGACATGAATTTTTCGCGAAAAGAATTTTGCCCCACTTTGTTCCAGTGCCTTATGTGCACGTCTGCAGTTCTGCTTCATAGATATTGGCTGCGTGCCTTTGAACTGTGACGTTTCTCATTTGACTGTACCAATCACAATAAGGTTACTGTAACACCACACGTCTGTGATTTGCGTGTAAAGCCCCACGACACACGAATGTCAAAACATC